>ML271477.1:0-73060 GCA_005239495.1 Nicotiana undulata | reverse complement strand
GTTAAAAGATTTAGCTACTCATAACAATGATAAAAACTACAAAAGAATTCATGAACAATGTAAAATAGGAAGAAGAAAGAAAAACTGGTAGAAGAATTTCCCCGCCTTGCTCCTCTTGTGTCTCTGCCTCCTTAGGTCGAATTTGTGTCCAAAATATATCCAATCTCTCAAAAATAACGTTCTCCCATGTATATATACCAAGTAGGGTCGGGCCCAAATAATTATACCTTCTCCCACGCGAAAAAGGACTGTTTTTTTTTACGCCTGGACGCTCGCGGCCGCGGCCAAACGCGGCGCGGCCGCGGTCAAACCTGTTCTCTGATTCTGCCGCGTTCAGTTCCACGGTCGCGGTTTCGACCGCATTTTTCACCCTGTTACGTTCGGAATTTTAAAAAACGTAAAACATAAAAGTTGTAGCCCTTTGAGTTAGATTTACAACCATATATTATATAGACCAAATGGAGTTCGGAGTAAAAAGTTATGTCCATTTTACTAGACAGTACGCAATATGCCTCATCGAGTCTTCGTTTGTTCTCAACTATCAAGTTTGACCCACGAACACGATCCCGGCTTAATTCCTTGAGCTTTTACTCAGACTTCAAATCACTTAAATTTATTCCATAACATCTATATAGCTCGGAATCACTCCTACAAGGCATAAAACACACAATTAGTGCAAAACACTAGCTATTAAAGTTCAAACTCAATTAAAGTGCAGTAAACTAGAGTGTAATAAGCAACTAAAATACGTAATTATAGCCTATCATTAGGTTTTCCTTGCAAGGTTTTTAACGAGGCAACCAAAAGGCGTATTTTTAAACATGTGTACTCTTTTTCCCTTACAAGGTTTTGTCCCACTTGATTTTCCTTGCAAGGTTTTTAACGAGGCAACCAAAATGCGTATTTTTAAACATGTGTATTCTTTTTCCTTTTCTAATTTTTTTTTTCCATTGGGTTTTATTTTAGTTAAGGTTTTAATGAGGCACATTATTTGTTGAATAGACATTGAAGGGGGAGTGTTATAAATAGAATTCTATTTAAGATGAATGTCAATATTTTAGAGATATCTTAGGAAATTTACTTAGTGGCTAAGTCACTCTTTCCCTATAAATAGAGGGGTCTATTCTATTGTAATTCATCCCAAAATTCAATATGAATTCCCTCTCTCGCTCTTTCTCTGCAATATTATTCTTCTTCTTTTACTTTTTTATAACATATATAATTATAATTTGCGATGACAAATTATAGGAGAATATTTTTGGGACTAATGCGGCATTGTTTGAGCTTTAGATCGGGTTAATGATTTTAGAACAAATTAGCTCAATCTGATAAATGATGCTGAAACTAATTCAATTCCTTCACCCTTTCTAGAGGGTAAAATAAGTATTTGACTAACGAAAATTTGAGAAATTTAGTTGAATAACATTTTTTATATGACTTTACTAGATAATTTTAAATAATTAAATAACTATTTGTGTAATGGACTCTCATAGGAAATTTGCGCGTATTTATTTTCCATTTTGGGAAAAAATGGTAAGATTAGCAACTAAGGGTGTGGCAGCGGTCATTAGGCTCTAATTTGCCTTGGATAATGTTATTTGGTACTTATGCTAGTGGAATAAATAAATATACCGTAAAATTAGTTAAGTTATGCATAAGGATTTTCGCTAAGGGGTTCAAAAAAGAAAAAAGTTAAAAAAGATTATAGTTAGTGGGGGATTAAACCGATAACCTTACAAAGGTTTTGAACCTCTCTTAACTACTAAGCTATGCTTTTGCACTATATCAAAGTGATTCAAAACATAATATATATATATAAAATAAATTTTGCCATACATATACAATATAATTTTTGACGAAGAAGGTTCGGGTGAACCCTTCCGCCCCTAAATCCGCCTTCTGATTCCAGATATTACCATTATAAAAAGAAATTGGTACATTTAGCATTCAATTGTTTTGATCTTCACTTTCGCTCTTGTAAACTAGTCTTTAATTTATTGTATTTGGACCTGAAAACGAGCTTATACATTTGAAATTTTATAACAATTCTGCCCCCATGCACATGTCAAATGTAGAGTGAAGAAAGAGAGAAATATTGTAATTATTCTTCTTTAGCCATCACTTAGGAATAGGGCCTGTTATCTTTAGTTTGTTCCACTTATGTAGGCACTGCTAAAATATAATGGACAAAATTTCTGCCTCCTATTCCTATATATAGCTAAACAAAATACATTAAATCTCACTCATAGCATTGCTCACTGTACTAAAAATGGCATCATCTCTGTCTCTCAAATCTGCCTTCACTACTCTACCTGCTTACCTTAACAACCAAGTATTTACCTCCCACTTCCTCTATACACAATATCTTGTTCTTGTTTCTTGATTAAAAAATAATTGTTATGGTAGAAAGAGTATCTTTGGCAGAAAATGTTGCATCTGATACAAGGTTGTGCTAATGTACAGGTAAAAGGTCCAGTGACTTGTGTTTGCAAAGCAAACTTGAATGAGAATGGAAGTACTCAAACATTAAGGGTGAAATTCCAATTGAATTGCTCAAGAGACAAAGAGATGGATGTCTCTACAGCAGCTTTGGTCGATTGTGTTGCTGACTTAACGGACGGTATGTACCAAATTTATTTGTAGCCAAAGTATAAAATGTTTTTAGTTCTTTATTCTCAGGCCGTGGAAATACGCTCTTGCAGAAATGCAGGGTAAGGCTGACGATAGATCCTTGTGGTCCGGCCCTTTCCTGGACCCCGCATAGCGGGAGCTTAGACCTTAGTGCACCGAACTGCCCTTTTTATTCTCAGGATTTATTAGAGTACATATTAACTGATGGCAGATATGGATGCTACGGAATTACCTGATATTGAAATTGGGGAGCCAATGGAGCCTTGTGTTTCAACAATGCTTATGAACTTCAGCAATGAGTTTGATCCTTACGATGCTATGAGTACTCCACTGTATCAAACGTCTACTTTTAAGCAAGTAAGTTTGAATGAGCTCTTGGGCAATGAAATTCCTAAGTTGCTCTGATATGGCAGTTTAGGTGCCACACCCGTGTCGACACGACACTAGTATGTGTGGGTATGGGATCCGTACCGGATCTGGTCAAAGAACTTTGGGTACTTTGACCACGACGGACAAAAAAATTCGAGACGAGATACAATTTGATTACCGAAATCAGAACTAAAACTAGGGTAAATTTGAAGAAAATAGCATATCTTATCTAGAAAATCAATCTTTTACTTATCTACAACTTGAGAATAAAAAGGAAATCCACGCTTTACAAGCTATACGTCAGTATTCCACAATTGTTTTTATTTTTTTAAATTATTTTTAGCCGGATCCCGCACCCGTATCCGTATCCCCGAATCTTAAAATTTACATCTTGAAAGATCCGACCTCTAGATTCGCACCCGTGTCGGACGCCCCCACCCGTGTCCGAGCAACTTAGATGAAATCTACTTCATTATATGACTTTGAAGCTGCATTTTCATTCAACAAGCAATTCATTTTTGGATAAATAAACAATATTTTAATTTCATTTCTTCATTTGCATGAGTCATGTAAAACTTTACATCCTTATGCAGCCTTCAGCCACGGAATTTGGACCTTATGATTATACACGGAGCGGAAATCCAACTCGGGATGTACTGGAAAAGTATGTTACAACTACTAACAGGAACTTATGTGCTAACATTTTCTGTGTTTTACCGTTATCTCCTTTCAAATTTTCAGGCTCCTTGCCAAGCTTGAGAAAGCAGATAGAGCATTTTGCTTTACTAGTGGAATGACTGCTTTAGCAGCTGTAGCTCGTCTAGTTGGAACTGGTACTTGCAAAATTCTTCATACAAAAATTAGAAAGGCTGAACAATATACATATCTGGTTTATTCTGAGACAAAATTGTGGTTACCGCTTTTGCTTGTAAGTTAATTGTGCTCATGAGAGATTCTTTATGCCTTTTTTTCGAGACCTAATCTTTATTCAATTTGTGTTTGTATGTTCTTTCTCTCCCTCCAACCCCTTCGCCCACCAAAAAGAAAAAACACCTCTCCTTTTGCTAGATATTTCTTTATTAGTATATGTTATTGAATTTCTATCATTTGTTTACTGCTTCCTTTCCTTTCTGTTCTTGAGCTGAGGGTATACCAGAAACAACCTCTCTACCTTCATAAGGTAGGAGTAAGGTCTGCGTGCATACTACCCTCCACACACTCCACTTGTGGGATTTCATTGAATTTGTTGTTGTTGTTATCTGTTATTGACTTCATATTCAACAGACATGTCATTGCAAGTTGGTGTAGCATCTCCACAAGCTACTGATCCCTAGCTATAGAACGACTTTAACTCTACCGATGCTAATTTCTTAGGTGAAGAGATTGTTGCTGGTGATGATATGTATGGTGGTTCTGACCGCCTGTTGTCACAAGTAATTCCAAAAACTGGAGTTGTAGTCAAGTTAGTATCATTTTTTTCCAATAAATTTAGTTCTCGTTAAGGTTTTTAGTGTTCTAATCTTTACTCTGTTAACAGACGGGTGGATACAACTAACTTAGACGTGGTTGCCTCTGCAATTGGACCAAAGACAAAGCTTGTCTGGCTGGAGAGTCCAACCAACCCTCGTCAGCAAATTTGTGACATTCGTGTGAGCAACCGGTTTTGGCATACTCACTGAATCTTCTTGATGCTGTCAATGAAACTAAATACTTCATCAACGAATTTCACTTTTCTTATATGTGTTTTTTCCTGCTGACTTTTTCCAGAAAATATCTGAGATGGCTCATGCACATGGGGCTCTTGTACTGGTAGATAACAGTATCATGTCCCCTGTACTGTCCCATCCTTTGGAGCTCGGAGCAGGTATCTACAGATACTTCTTGTTATGGTAACATGAACTTTCTCGTGGTAACATTTGGAAGATGTTGATTACCTTAAATTGTCTGTTATTTTTCAGATTTTGTGATGCATTCAGCTACTAAGTTTATATCTGGCCATAGTGATCTAATGGGGGGCGTACTTGCTGTTAAAGGAGAAAGGTTTTTTTATTCTTTCATATGATCATATTGGTTTCATGGCTTGATTTACGGTTATCATATTTTTCACTTCTCATCCTTAGTTTCCTTGAGTTGCTTTCAAGGGCAAAACTATCAGATTAGGGAGAATGTACATAAAATACTTGAAAAGCAGCCTTCTTATTATGTCATTTCGCTTTGTATGTTCAATTACCTGAAGTCGCGATTACTAAGTAACTATTGCATTTGGAGTACTAATTGTGTGTATCTTATCAGTGTCGTGCTAATAATTTTTCATTTAAACCAGCTTGGCAAAAAACGTGTACTTCCTTCAAAATTCAGAAGGTGCAGGCTTAGCCCCATTTGATTGCTGGCTTTGTTTAAGAGGGATCAAAACAATGGCGCTGCGTGTATTAAAGCAGCAGGTATTAAATTTGCTTGCTTTTTAGTTTTCTATGCTGTGATTATACCACTTCTGTCACAGACAATATGCCTTCCCATGTCAAATCTATTACTATTCTTGTTCATAGAGAGGTTTGGGACTATTGAGACCGGTCCATAGATGCAGCAATATGATAACTGAAGGCGATAAAAGAGGACAAGGTAGACCAAAAATTACACCGGAGAGAAGCTGTCTCAAAAGTTTTATGATCTTAGTTTGTACAATCTTTTTATTCTAGTCAAAAATTTGTATATTCGTGTAGAGAATTCATGTTGCCTCCAGTTTTATCTCATTGCCTTAAATTCAGACTTATTTCTTCCTCTTGTTTATACTTTTTATTGATGGTAAGCACCCTCCACTTCCAACCAAGAGGTTGTGAGTTCGAGTCACCCCAAGAGCAAGGTGGGGAGTTCTTGGAGGGAAGGATGCCGAGGGTCTATTGGAAAACAGCCTCTCTACCCTAGGGCAGGGGTAAGGTCTGCGTACACACTACCCTCCCCAGATCCCACTTGTGGGATTATACTGGGTTGTTGTTGTTGTTGTTGTACTGGTGACAATCATAGCATTCAGAAAAAATTCTGTCGAAGTTACATTAAATATGGGCGGTGTGTGTTTCCACAATATGGCAGGAAAATGCACAAAAGATTGCTGAATTTCTATCATCTCATCCTCGAGTAAAGAAGGTTAACTACGCTGGTCTTCCCGACCATCCTGGTAGATCTTTGCACTATTCTCAGGTATTTTGATCATTATTTATTCCTAACTTTTACTTTTGTAAGTTTAGCAGCAATACTCTATATATGTTTTCAGTTGGCATTTGACTTTTTCAAGCTGGTATAACAGACCAAGGGTGCAGGATCTGTACTGAGTTTTTTTACAGGGTCATTGGCACTCTCTAAGCATGTAGTTGAGGCTACCGAATACTTCAGCATTACTGTCAGTTTTGGTTAGTTTCTTCTTATGCTCTATCCTCTCTTTCCTATATAAAAGTTCAAATTTTACATATAGAAAATGCATAAAAACACCAGTCAACTTTTATATCTGCACTTTTGTCTTCTTTAACAAAATCAACATTTGCTTCGTCACTAGACAAACATATTCTACCAGAGGCAGTAAAACTCAGGGAAGGACAGTGGATATTCTTAATTCGTTATGAAACTCTATAATAGAATAGATCGAGAAGTAAGAAATGCTGAAGCTGCACGGGATATTAAACGAAGAAATTTATTAGCATTCATTGTAGCCCTGGAAGTGAATTCCTTTGGAATATTGTGTCGAATCAGTTCCCTCTTATGCTAGTTTCTTGAGGAAATGTGTCATTCTAGTCTGTTGATGGTCTTCAGGAAAAAATGTTGAGAATCAGACATTTTTCTATAGAGTTATAACTCTGTCCATTACAGCCCCTTAAAATTGTGGTTTCTGTGTGACAGCAGAGAATAAAAAGGATAAAAGGGAAAACTGAAATTTGTAAAAAATACTATGCTTTTGTTGGCAGTAAAGAAAAATTTGCAGAAGTGAATGATTTACATGTCATTCGTACTATTAGTATATTTTTCTTTTGGCTCAAACCTCATTTCTGGTCCCCCAAATTTGCAGGAAGTGTCAAGTCACTCATATGCCTGCCTTGCTTCATGTCCCATGTGGCTATACCTGCTGAAGTACGCGAGTCTAGAGGTCTTACTGAGGATCTAGTTCGAATTTCTGTTGGGATTGAAGATGTTAACGATTTGATAGCCGATCTAGACAATGCACTTAGAACTGGGCCAGCATAACTTGAGATGCCAATCTTGATGCCCTTTCAAATAAATGCCAGTTTGCATCACGCGATGAGTCAAGATTGCCAGCTAGGGGATCGTCAGCTGGCACTCGTATACTCAACGTGTTCTCTCTCTTGTAGTTACCAGTTTGTTCATAAATCCAAGAGTTGGCTTAACTAAAGGTGATGAAAGGCATGGTGTTAAACGTCATCTTGTTGTTTCTGCACCTCTTGGTTTTGGAAAGTATGATAAGCAAATGAAGCTGCACAAGTTCAACAGTCGAATATTTCTACTCTTTTGGTCGAATTTATCTGACTCTATAATACAAGAAAACAGCTGTCAACTGTCACACATAACAAACTAAATAAACACTAAACTCATTAAACAACAAATAGGCATATATTTGATTCTCAACCAACAACAAATATTGATTATAGCAAGGCTTAAAAAGCCATGTAAACAATGAAAATATGGTGGCTGAATTCTCTTGACTTCCACATGCACTATGATCATACATTCAATTTATTGTATTTTAAACAACAACAACAATAACCCAGTAGAATCTCACTAGTGGGGTCTGGGGAGGGTAGAGAAGCTGTTTCCAGGATACCCTCGGCTCAGAGAAAAATATTAGGATGAGCCCTGCATTTGTCTGAAATATAGCAAGACGCCAAGACCTATTACAGTATGCTCTTATTTGACTTTAAATTGTTCTATGGTTGATTTGCGTCAGATGTTTCATATTTTTCACACTATGCAAGATGTTTATATTGGTCACCTAGATCAGAATTAAATTATATTTATAGAAAGACTTCTATATAAAACACTTCATGCCTGAGAACAACATACGAAAAAGATTTCTCCTTGAGGGTCTTTAGTGGTCCCTTGGTTTGATTTTGCATTTCGATTCTTCGCTAGCTTCAATATGGATTGAATGAATTGCCTTCGCTCAATGGCAGAAATTCAAAAATAGCCAGATTTACAAGTGATAATTGAAAGATAGCCACAGTTTCAAAATTAATCAAAATTAATCATTTTTCATGTAAAGATAAATCTGAACGAAAACACTGTTCAAAATCCGAAAAATATTCCATGCTGGAAGTTCATACACAGGTGCTCCAATCTCCAGTATATCATGCTGGAACTTTCCGCGTTTTGGAGTTTTTCAATGACTTAAGCCTTCTAATATACTCCAATATTTTTCAATGACTTTGCAAGCGCTTGCTATTTTTCAATTACCAGTCCGAAAACTGACTAGCCCGTGCTATTTGTACTCAGCTCAATTGCTGCAAAGGCTTTTTGCGAAAGACACTTTTTTTTCTTTATATTTCGGGGAAGTCATCGTTTCTCCAGCAAATGTCTGAATTGCTAACTCTTCCTACTAGAGTTTGCATCAAATGTCTGAATAGAGAAATGAAGTCAAGAGAATAAATACACGAGACTATTACTTAAAGATCAACCCTTCTTTTGGTAAAAAGAGAGAGAGAATATTTTATTTATTAATTAAGCAGTAGAGTCATTACAAGTTGGGATTTGCAACTACTAAAGAACAGAGTTGCATTACAAATTTCCCCTCGTGGAATAATTCCATAGCCATTGACACCAACAGCTCCATGCTCTTTCAGAACTCATCAGCAATCATCCAAGTTCAAGCATTGGATTGAATGAATCTTTATGTCACTACCCCCAAAAAATTTCAAAACCAACATAAAAGAGAAATTTGACCCCCCCCCCCCCCCCCCCCCCCCCCCCCCCCCCCTCTCCCACCAGAACAATAAAATTAAAAGGAAAGAGCAAATAGTACCCGAGAAAACACAAAAGTTGAAGTATTCTCGACTACACATTACATCAGATCTTCACAATCACAGCCTTATTTACAACTTATACATTGTTTCTACTTTCTAGGACTGACCTCATTTTGCGCAACTTCTTAGATTACATTATTACCTACTCCTCATACAACAGGCATGATACCATACTGATTGAGTTATAACCTTGATTGTAACCAACCAATGGCTTCAAAAGGGGTTGAAGCATTTCCACTTTCGCAATCGTACTTACGGAACATTTGTACTGGAATAATTGGACCTGCAAGGATAGAAATCATTCAAACTAAATAACATGTGAGTCATAGCAGTTAACCCAACAAATACTATACAAAGAATAAAAATTGCTCAGCTTGGGACATTAAGCTGGAGTATAGGCGCAAACAATATTTCTAAACACGAGAGTTTACATATTGAGGATAAAGTTGCAAGATGGTACCATCAGAATGAAAGTTCACTCAATCGCTGGCAAAATCACCGTAACTCAAGCCTTCTGATATAGCATCCAATCTCTTGATATCTGCAGAAAGTTAAGTAGATATCATTATTGGTAGGTGCCCATAACACATCATCAAAGTTCACCTCTTTTTGCTGCTTCATGTGAGCACCTTATGACATAAAACAAGCACCAAACCTATAAGTCCAATATAGGACTTTCTTCTAACAACCCCGTGTTCGGTATGTCAGGAAACGACATTGTTCTATTTAATATTGATGTGTGCCGAAAGAAGACAGAGAGAGCTATTGAGTAGTGGGACTTTCTTTTCCAAAGTAACCATAAAAAAAAGAATACCAGAATTGAGATGCCACACAACCTTGATTTTCTTCACTACCATGAGAATCCAGGAAATTGCCAGTATCTGTTGCTAGGAAGGCCGATCCAGAGTAGCTCTCCAATATATCTGTAAAGAGCAGAAATGAGAAAGACAAAGCTCTGCACACAAGTGACATATTAACTCAGAAGAAAGGGCAGCCACAAACCAGAACTGTTGGAAAAATCTGCTGTTAAATCTGACAAACTGAAGTTTCGAGGAATATGCCCCAAGAACCCAAACGAAGTTGAATCAGCATCCAATACAGACTCATTCAGCACTTGAGAGTTTGATTCTCCGCTGCTGAAGGATGAACCAGATACATCCCCAGTTTCCGGATGAGCTTCAACGATATTGCTCTCTGCATCATAGAGGAACGGCAAATTGCCTGAATAAACCGCTTCCGATTTGATCATCCCCCCATTCTGTCCTTGCATCATTCCCACATTTGAGCTCTGAGCCAATAGCATGTTTGCCGATGCATCAATTCCTCTTCCATTAGCAGACACATCAGCAGAAGCTTGCATACACGGCTGAAGTGAGGACGCACCATTAGTGTATACGTGAGGTAAATTGACATTACCAGTCTGGTTCATGTTCTCAGGCTTCAAATTAGGTCCAGCATGTTCAGTCGCTTGACATGTTGAGTTCTGAGGCACTACAAATATTTAACAACAATAATGTCACTTCCCTTATTTAATAAATTCATCACAAGATAATGAAAGCTAGATTGAAACATTAAGATAGGCACCCAAGTGTATAAGTAACAACAACAACAACGACCGAGGGAAATCCCACTAGTGGGGTCTGGGGAGAGAACTGTGTACGCAGACCTTACCCCTACCCCGAGGGGGTAGAGAGGCTGTTTCCGAAAGACTCACTGCTCAAGACAACGAAAAAAAGACGAAAAGAGGCAATATATCAGTACCATCAATAGAAACCATAAAACACAGAAAATAATCACCAGAACCAGAAAATAGATGAAAAGCAAAACAATAACCAATAGATAAAGCCCGGCACTAAGAGGAATGAAAGAGTAGTGTGAACTCAACATTAGCCATTAACAATCTAATACTAAGTCCTAACAAACTAGCCTCACTCTGGAGCGTCGTAAAAATATACACAACTACCTCCTAACCTACAACCTGAATGCTCGACCTCCACAATTTCCTGTCTAGGGACATGTCCTCGGTAATCTGAAGCCACGCCATGTCCTGCCTGATCACCTCTCCCCAATACGTCTTAGGTCGCCCTCTACCTCTCCTCGTACCCACCAGAGTCAGCCTAGGCTTCTCCACTGAACGTGCCTGAACCATCTGAGCCTTGCTTCCCGCAGCTTGTCATCCATGGGGGCCACACTCACCTTCTCCCGAATATCTTCATTCCTAATCCAATCCATCTTAGTGTGCTCGCACATCCACCTCAACATCCTCATTTCAGCTACTTTCATCTTCTGAATAAGTGAGTTCTTAACTGGCCAACACTCAGCCCCATACACATGGCCGGTTTAACCACTGCTCTAAAAAATATACCTTCGAGAATCGGTGGCACTTTCTTGTCACACAGGACTCTAGACGCTAACCTCCACTTTATCCACCCCACCCCTACACGGTGTGTGACCACAAGTGTATAAGCATGTACAATATTGTGTTGGCAGTGTCACACCAGCAGTTGGAAAAAATTGCTTATGGGAACTACACAATTTGATGTCTCTTACTTCACCCTGAATCAAAACAAACTCAAAAAGCAAATGCCAATTCCATAGAAATATAATCCTAGAGACCAAGGTAAACAATCAAAAAAGAAAAGAGAAAAGCATAGTTCATCCAATATATTCTAATCAGTTTTGATGATGGGATGCTCTTTGTAGAGAAACTTGGTTTCATGTAAGATATATACAATTATGCGGGGGATTTGACATCATATAACTACAACATTTAACTTCACTTAAATGATGCGTCAGACCATTCCCATGAGTATCCATCTTACATTTTACTAGCAGAGATATACCCGGGCAATTTTAAGGGCAGAAACTAAGTAAAAACATGACCAAGAAGAATGGTTGAAGAATGTGTTGGGCGTTGGAGTGAAACCATTATGAATTTCACAATACAATGAAAGAGATTCACAACAATAATCTCCAAGAAGGTCAATAGAAGAATCTCCGCTACTTATATCTTACTTGGCCGAATCTGCGAAACATCAGAAATGGCATTGGAACCAGCTTGATATATCTGCATTGTCTCAAGCTGTCTGTGAAGCAAGTTATTGAATCTCTGTATTTGGTCCTTCACTATCAACCTCAAATAATATGCCTGGAAAAATTCCTGGTTTTCTTCTTCAAGCTTTTGCCACACTGGAAAAAGTTCAAGATCACATTCATCTCTTTCATGTAGATACACATGGAACACATAGATAAAAATGTTATTTACAAATCTTTATTTTTTTCTTTGAGAATGACGTTGTTTATAAATCTTAACTAATGAAAGACTCAGCAGAATCTTAAATTGTCTAAATTTCAGTAAATTCATTTCCAGCACTCTGAACTTAAAATTTATTTTCCACATATTACTAAATTTTCCATGAAATAGAGGTACGAGAAGTTCACTCGAAATGCTCAAAACTGGTTTTTGAATTTCAAATTTTATATTTCAAGTTGAAGTTGAAATAATGAACAAAATTGTAAAACAAAAATCAATTTGAAAATAATATTTCATTATTTGCAAATTGAAGTAATGTCCAGACACCTACTAAGTATTTTCTCTTCTAGAAACTGAAAATACCAATAAACAGTCTACTCTCCAAAAGCCTCATATTAGCAAAGGAAGTGCTCTCCAAAAGCCTCATATTAGCAAAGGAAGAAACCAGATGAAAAGAGAAAGGAATTACCAAGTTCAGTGAAACCAGGCTCAATCTTTGCCTGATGTAAGAGGGTAGTGGTAACTTCCTTCTGGTTCATGTAAAGCTGTAGGCATCTTTCTATGAGATTTTGCACCTGACAGGGGAGAAACAAAGCTTAAGGAGAGGCAAGAGCTTGTACCATGCAAACAATTTAAGAAACCCAAGGGCTAAATTATCACCAGTTAAACACAAAAAAAAGAACAGCTAAAAAGCAACAATATCTGTAGGTCAACAACTGTGAAGCATTAAATGTCGAGCTGGAGAAACCTACAAGAGATTTGGATGTAATCAACCACATTGAGACCTAGCATGTAAAACTCTACATCTCCACTCAGAAGCCTGTTACCCTTTAAAAGTTGAAAATATTTGATCCCCCACTGAATAGGTCCTCCTTTTTTTGGGGTTTGGGTTTGGGTTTTGGGGGGGTGCTGCAAAGTGATTGCAGTCTCTATGTATGTTTCCCTATGAATTTAGACAACGTGACTTAGCAGTGAATAGACTTAGTTGTTTATCTCTTCAAACTGGATGCGGAAGTTAAAAGATCCATTTGTCAGTGAATTGTGTTTACTAATACCTGCCTTTCTTTTCCATATTGCTAGAAAATCTTTCTTGTGTCATGCAATAATAATTGATAGAAAGCGCCTTTGCCAGCTGTCACCACCAATACCACGCATACATTACGAAGCTAAGGTTTAATAATCTGGTAAAAAGAAGAGCAACATCCTCCATCTAAAATTATTCAGAATTATCCGTGGAAGTCAAAATACAATCCTTCATATTACCTCATTGATTGTATGTGCTCAGTAACAACTAGAAAGTGGTCATCCAGTGCTCTTACATGCAGATGATTCAGGTTAAGACGGAGATCCATAATTGACCTAGACGGTACCATTCTAAATGATTTCTACCAGCAATGCTCTGGTTATTGCCCATGACAACAAGCGTGACCAACACAATCTAGATGGACAAACATGACACCTCGTCGGCATTCAGACTAAAGCCAATTAGGTTGACAAGATCAAGCACCAGCCTCACCTGTTCACTATGGACTCTGCTTATATAACAAGCCTTGTTCACTTGGATTCTCTCTAATTATTTTTTTGATTGGCCTTGGACTCTCCCTAATTGAAAAAGACAATTATGTGGATATGAGTGGTAAGGCACAACCTGTTGAAGGATTAAGATACCTTAATCGGATGTAACATAAAGGAATTTTTAGTATGAAGTTTTATATATAGAACTACAAAATTCCACAAGGGTTAATCAGATACCTGCTTCACATATTAACAAACAAATGTGTATGCTCCATTTTGTCCAGTTGATTCAAGCCCTATTAAATGATTTAGACGTCCAATCTTTAGAGATAATGATATGAAAGTAGCTCAAGACTCACCAGTTGAATATCTTGACGCGAGACTTTTTTAACCTCCCCACTAGACATTTTGCAATCTTCCAATGTGCAATGCACTTAATAGAACCTCTACGCAATCCGTGTTGGCAAGACTTGGCAAAGGAGAGTTTGATCAGCCTACACATAACAATACATAAATTAAAATCTATTTTGTCCTGAGACAAATTGCCAAAGCACCCTAAAAGGAGAATTTTAATTAAAGGAATAAATATTCTTGCAAATGTGAAAGACATGTAATGCTATAGCATTAGCCAACTACATCAAAATACAGGTTATGAAAGTTGAAGCATTTGAATAAGTATAACCAGTCTGACGTTTGTCGATTATGTTCCTTCTATCCTTTTTTATCGACTCGCTCCCTATTTTAGTTCATTATAAATATATGACCTGTTAACTATAAAGGCAAGAATTTTCTTTCTACCAATTTAATTAAGTAATACAAAGAACTGTTCACCAGAACCTAGTGCAACAGGAGATATAAAAGAAAATTACAATTTTCACCATATAGTACTCTTCAGCCTACACGAGCTCAAAAAGCAAAAGAAAAACATGTCATTCACGCTCAATGTACTAAGGGCAAGACACCACGTGAAAGCTTCGGCCTTTAATGCGAACTTCAGCTTTCCCTATGTATGATGCTGGAGGCAAAACCATGTAGTTTGAACGAGAAAATCAGGAGAAAAGAGACTTGCATGAAAAGTATTGAGCACTACCCATTCCCAACTCCATAGCCTAAGACAGAACAAAAAGGAAAACACCTAAACCATCTCGGTCCATCATTCAGATAGACAAAATGGGAATCTAACAGAACTATTTAGCCTAGGTAGCAGCTGTCTTCTTGTAAATAAATTTAAAAATGTCCGTAAGGGTTGGACTACCGAACTGTCAGTTTTCCAAATTATGACATGTCAAGTTTTCCTTGGATTGGTATGCCCTTCACAAACTATACAGAAATAAACATCAAGTAGCTTTTACATTGTACAACCCGAGCAACAAAGAACAACAAAACCGGAATAGAAAATAGGCTCACAACTATAGGAAGACAATGGGAGATTGCACAAAAATAGCCTTCCACTCGCCATTTGCTACATAAAGTGAACCTCCTACCTCCTATATAAGTATTCAAAACCCGCAGCCGATAACAAGCTAGGATCTTTTCTTTGGAACACAGGGGTATGGAACGTGATTCAAAGTTCTAGATTTTACTTCATTCTTAAGTATTTAGTCTTAGATTTTTGTTTTTGCACTGGGGAACGGGAAAAAAGGACAAAAAACCTAGTAATTAATAGCTACCAAGTTATAAATATATAGCACAGAAATAACTCAAAATTCATGCAGATAACATAAAGAGTTGGATCAGTATCTCATCACATAAAATAGATTCAAATAACAAAGACTGGACCTTTAATGTTTAAAGGGTCAATCACCTAGGGATTGCATTTAATAATTAAATCAAAATTAGTTAAACATAAAAAGAGCCATTTCCTTAAATGAAGATAGAAAAAGAACGAAATCTAGGGCAAAATTACCTTCCTCGTAATCAGTTGGCCGGAAAATCAACTCGCTGACGGAGCCAAATAGAACTCCAGTTTCCGTTTTCCTCCTTTTGCAAAGTTTGTTCCGACACCAGATTCTTGATAAAATACAAAAATGGCCCATTATGTTTGGTATTTGTTTAAATTAGTCCCTCAGAGATGTTCTTGAGCAATTTTAAACCTTTAAATTAGCCCGTGGTGAAAACTTTTTAGTTTGTGTCAAATATTTAACATACTCTGATTGTTAGATAACAAGGAGAGTATTTCAAAATTTTGCTGGGAATAAAACTCGATTATTGGTGTATTTTTGCTAAAATGGCTATGAGCATTGAGCAAGGATAGAAGAGTGAAGAGGCGATTTAACTAATTTATCTATCCTGACTTCAATGAATTTTATATTTTTTATTGTTTGAAACGTCTTTCATCTTCTTTTATTCAATATAATTTTTCATACACGCATAATCATATCAACTCAAAATTACAGTGCTATATGATTGAGGGTCAGGGGCATTATGCGGATGCTTCATTAAACCCAACCTAATATATATTGGAGGTAGAACTACTTAAGTCCTTGACCATTTTGTTCCCCTGAGATTGTATGAATAAATTTGTGACAAAATTAGCGAGGCATGGCTAGCATTAGTTTGACATAAAGGTATAAATAATGCTACCATCGAAAAAGTTTTTATTGCCAAGTGTGTGTCTCTATAGATACTAGCTCTATCACAACATGTTTAATTTGTTATGAATAGCCTTAAAATTTTGAATAAGAAACAATCTTAGAGATGAAATTAATTGGCCAAATATATCGGGAGCCCTTTAAAGTTGTCATCACTTTTCACTTGCACGCTTTATTTTAAGTATGTTTCATTTAAACACTTTAAATAGGTCTTTACTGTGTCATTTAGACACAATGTGCTGACATGGCAAGGCAAATGTTTCTCACATTTTTCAAGCGCGTGAAATCATCCCAAAAAACAAATTCTACATATTTTTTTGCCGGAAAACAAATAGCTTCTGTCGAAAAAAATTCGGGTGAACTTCTCTTTTGATTTTTTGATATTGTTCACACGATTATTACCATTTACTCCTTCAGATATGGGTATACTATTACCATCAACTTCAGATCTAGGTATATTACTTCTCAGCTTCTTGTTCGTGTGCTGATTTTAATGGAGTTTTTGATTCAAATTACCCCCTGTTGCCCTTGTTTTTCATATTAGAGATTGACTTGGACACTGGGAAAGAGCTTCTATTTCTTGGAATGATGTTAATGGTAAGTGTTTTTTCCCTAAAGTCTTCATCGATTCGAGTGAAAATTCAGATGATAAAAATCAAAAAATTGAGGCTTCGATTGTTAATGAAAATTTTCCTTTGAGAATCCTAAGATTGAAATTGAGATAAGAATCTTAGATGACAACTCTGATAAAGAAGTTCACAATTCAGGAGAAAAGTAAAAGTTAGGAAAGAGAAAGAGGGGAAGTGAGGAAAATGAAGTGGAGGAGAAGTGAGAACGGAGTTCGTTTAATGCGAGAGAGCGACGTGTTACAGTCACTTCGATTCATCAGTGTGTTAAAACTGGTCTATTGGAAAAGGCTCGTCTCGAGGTTTTCCAAACGAATATGGAGATCATAAAGAGAGCTGGATGGGAGGGGGGTCATCGGGAAGATGAAGAAGGAAGTCAGAAAAGACGACGAAGGGGTGGGGCTGGTTTTTTTTATTTTATTTTAATTTATTTAAGTTAAATCCATGTGTCTTTGGTGTGAATTACACGCATATTTTGTGTTTGACTGCCTATTAATTTTGTGTCTAAATGGCACATATGAGATATGATTGAAGGTTGAAGGTTCAAATGAAACGGACTTAAAATAGAGTGTGCAAGTGAAAAGTAAGGACAACTTTAAGGGGTCGCCGATATAATTGGCCAAATTATTTTGAGTTTTTTTTTCTCTTCAAATTATGGAGAAGAGACAATCTTTCGAATAATTGCTAAATCTAAAAAACTGCAAAATCATCAAAATTACAACGAGGTAAAGTCTCTGATCTTGGGATTTTAGGGGAAAATGAGGTTGATTTTCAAGATTTACAAATTTTCAAATATTTATCAAATTCCACTAACTTGGAAAAAAGGCAGAATTCTATAATTTAAGAGGTCGGTTGGTAGCCGGTTAGAGAGGAGTTATTCATGTATTAAAATTAGGATAACTTTATACATTGTTTGGTCAAAAGAAGGGGGAAAACTAATCTCCACATAGAAGCTAGCATAAGTTATACAATGTTTGGTTGCTTTTTCCTCTTTTTCATATAAAATGTAGCATTGCTAATACAATGTTTGGTTCATGTTTTTCTTTTCCGCATAACTAATACATATATAAGTTATGAGAAAATTTATGTATTATTTATGCAGGGTAGAATGTGGAATAACTTATACATGTATTAGTAATACTTGTATTAAACACAAATTGACAAGAATACCCTTTAGTCAAATTGTTTTTCTTTTTGTTTAAAAATATATATTTAAACTATACTAACAATTTAATAAAATAAAGTAAGATAATAATAAATAACATTCACATTACATTTATATTACTAATTTTTTTATAACTACTGCATAACTAATTCCTGCATAATTAATCCCAACATAACTCAACATTGCATAACTTATCCCTGCATAACTAATACATGCATTATTTATTCCTGCATAACTGATACATACATAACTAATACATGCGTAACTCATACATGTATAACTAATACCTGCATAACTCTAACCGGCAACCAAACAGACCCGTAAATATTTAAAGCAAAAACTTCTTCAAACATCCAGTGCGTCATCAAAAAAATTATCCTAAACCTCTCTCTTCTTTTTTCAACAAATTTAAAACATATACCTATTCTATCGAAATAAAGTGTGACACAAGAGTTCAAAGACCTATGTACAACAAAGAAGAAGAAGAAACATGTAGCTATAAGTGTAAACGCTTGCCTGCAAGCAACCAATAACCTACCAGGGTAAACACTTACACTTAACTATAAAGATTAATATTTCGCCCACTCAATAATTTGATGTAAATTTTGGAGTAAAGGCCCAAAATAGTCCAGTATCTTTAGACTTAACTCAAACTAATCCTATTTCTTTTATATGGAGCACTAATAATTCACATTCTTTAATAAAGTGGTACACTTTTAGGCCTCATTTGTTTGCACTTAATGAGGGTCTGAATCTGAATGAATCAGATCTTAGCCCATTAAGTGTATTTGTTTTTTTGTTTTTTTGTTTTTAGAAAGTCTGAATGGGTCTGATTCGGCTAGACCTTTAATTGAGTCTGGATTCCGTTCAGAGGTTAAAAAAACCGAAAATACACGCCTCTTTTCTCGGTGCCCTTTTTCTCTCTTTTGACATAGGCTATTTCTTCTAAACCCAAAACAAATTTCATCCTTCACACGTCTCTCTCTTCAAGGATCAATTTAGTTCTATATTTTTTTGTGTTATATTTACAATTGTTATTATTATATATTATTTTCATTTATAGTTTAAATAATTTAACAATTGGATCTTACATAAAACATTGATTTATATCTTATAATATTTCAATTTATCTCAAATAATAACTTCTTTTTGTTCAAGTTAATATTTTCACTAATTGATATAATATTTAATCACTTTTTTTATATATAAAACAAACAGTCTTAATCATTCAGTGTTCAGATCTGCATATCACATCTTAATATTCAGACGTGCATTCAGATTCAGACGTCTTAATCTTTAAAAAAAACGAGGCCTTAGTCTCCATGTTTGATATGAAAAAAAATATTTCCTTAAAAGTATTCTTCAATTTTCTAATGTATGGTTGGCTAAAATATTTTGAAAAACATTTTCCTCATTAACTCATTTTTCCTTGTCGAGAGAAGGAAAAATATTTTCCAAAACTTTTCTTCAACCTTCCACACCCTTTTCTTCACTGTTTACATTTTCTAGCTATACATAGATTATACATTTATTATACATAATTTTACACATATAATACATATATTATACGTCTTGTTTTACCAAAAATGCGATAAACACTTTTATGAGATATTTTGTAAATGAAACGGAAGGTTAATCCTAGTTAAACTTAATAGCTGTCAGATCTGTGAATGTGGTGATAAATAAAAAAAACAAAGATGCCGTAATATTAAATTTCAGACAAAGATACTGACGATAATTGACAATGAATGTATGAGTCAGTGGAATAAATGCATGCAATGACAAGAAATGTAATAATAAAAGATGATGTGCCTAAAAATCAAGCAGTGATAGTTAACAATTACGTTGTCAACGAAGCAAATGACGAGATACGTGGATCCTGTATATGAAAAGTTTTCTTTTAACTTGGGAATCAATAGAAAAGACAAGAAGTGGATATTCTTACAACAGTCAATATTACAAAGTGTTCTCTCTCAGAGTTTTTCGATGCCTTTTTCCTCACCCCTCTTTCCTATAAATAGAGGGCATCCTTTAAGGAACCCTAAAAAAGTACCAAGTAGAGAATATTCCTCCGTTCTAACTTAAAGCTATACTACAGTTACAATGGGTCTCTAATGTCGACCCTGTTCGAATTAGGGTCTTCAAACCTTATTGTTGGCTGGCCTAAGCTTCGACCTTAGCCATTATCACTTGTTAAGATCGATCCAAATTTCGACCAATACAGTTAGTCCCTCCGCTTATCAAGATCATGGACCCCACATCCTTGGTGAGCGGGTTAATCTACGTCCTTTATGGAGGAAATTTGGTCGTAACCAGGTAATTGACGTCCGTTAAGGCCGTGACGGACACAAGTGACGTCAGATGATGTCATCATCACGCGCGTCATCATTATGCATCTTTCCCATGCAATGCCCGCATTGTTGGTGCTTTGATTCATGTGCTTGCATGTAGCTTTTGGCCTCGTTTTTGAGGCCACCCATTCCTATAAAAGGCGAAAGGCTCTTCATTTGAGACTTTCACCGTCTCTCTCTTCTCTGATACCTTTCATAACTTGTGCCTCTCTTCTTTTCCTTCTGCAAACTCTTCCGCTTGATTTCTTCATCCTCTTTCTTGATCCTTATTTCTTTTCCTTTCGTTGTTCGATCTATTACAATCATCATGTCGGCTTCCCCTTGTAGTCATGACGATATTTCCGATGTTGCCCCCCTTGTCAGTGGTTGTCCTTACTACTGATGAAGGAATTTCGATTGAGGGGGATGAAAGCTTTCCTACAGTTGACGAGGTGATACCTAAAAACCCCGCATCCAGAAATGACTTCCCCAAGGGGCCCGGGCCTACCCCCGAACCTAAACTTTCCGAAATGGGGGAGGCTGGTCTGGCGGAGATACGAACTAAGTATCATATCCCTTCTCATATAGAAATCATCCTTGCGGGAGGTGACACGGTCCAGGTTCACCACCCTGGGCTCTATTCCTTCTACGTCTATCCGCTTACGATCGGCTACACCTTGCCACTCCTCAAGTTGGCCGAGGAGTTTTGCCGCATTTACAATGTTTGTCCAGAACAACTCTCTCCTTACTGCTAAGATCTTTTTAATGCTGACTAAATATGCGGAGTTGGCTCGCTATGGGGTCGACCTTCGCCATCTACTACACCTATTCTCGCCTACCTTCTTTTGGGGCACCATGATACACTTGAGGAATCGTGGGACGAAAGGATTAGTGGCTGGGAGGGATGACAAGGCGAGCCTATTATTATGGCGCAAATACTTCTTCGTCAGAACTGATCAGTTGGCAGCGAACCCGACTGGGTTTCCGGAAAAATGGAATTGCCACCGTAAGTATTTCCTCGTGTTTTCCATCATTTCATTTTTTGTCGCTTTTTGTCCTTTTTGGTTTCTTTACTGCTTTCTCGTTTACAGTTGTGAAGCGTTATCCCTCCATCGTTCCGAACATGGAGGATTGGTTGGCTCATGTACTGCCTCATGTCGTGGGGATTCGTGATTGGTCTTCTTTCTACAAACGTTATGGTCCGAAGATCCCTCCTCGTAAGTATCTTAGTTATCTTGTTTGGTCGAATGCCTCAGCATTTTCTAACAAACTTCTTATTTGTATTAGGTCGGCGGGCTTTCAATAAAGTGAAGATACCTGCCCTCGCCTTCCATCAAAAGGCAGCCTCGGCTGCAATGTAGTTCACATTGGTCGAATCCACGAGAGGCGGAGCTGGGATTCAACGGGCGGAGGGGGCCGCCCCTTCCGATGTGTCTGTCCCAGGCGATGTCCCATCTCAACAAGTCTTTCTTCTTACTGACAAACCTTCTCGTGATGAGGAGCCATCGCCGAGGAAGAGGCGGAGGATGGAGACGAGAAAGGTCGTGGCCGTTGAAGGGTCGGAGAGGGCTTCGACCTTTGGGACGAGGTTGGAAATTTTTCCTGCCGAAGAGACGAGTGTTATGCCTGATTACGCACTGAAAGTGAAGTCTTCCAGGGCCAAGGAGATTGATAGTGGCGTGGAGGCCGTGTAGACTGCGGGTGGTTGTTCTTCATAAAGGGCGAGACGGAGTGATAATTTTGGTGTGGGGGACGTCGATTCAGGTTCCGACATCAAACCCGACAAAGTTAGAGCCTTCACTGAAAGGAGGACTCGCGTGGAGATACGAACGGAAGGTCCTAACCGTCACATAATCATACCTGTGGATTTCAACCTTCTGGTCGATACCGAGCGCGTGCCACCATCGTTTTCTCCTTTGTGTGTTGAGGCCGAGAACAAGACATTGCAGTCGTTGAAGGATGCCGACCTTTCTATTGGCATATTTGGGATGGCTCTGCGGGTGAGTGTCTTTCTTATGCTTTCATAGGCTCTGCTAGTGTTGCTTCATTTTGACTCACTTACATTTTTTTTCCCCTTTTTGTCAGACTATGATCCTCGATATTGAGCGTGATCGGCGGGATGAGGAGAGGGTGGCTCAGTATAAGAGGATGGAGTCCAAGTACAGGGAATACCATTCCAAGTATCGGAAGGTAGTCAGGAGCGTCGGCGAAGACGGGTAGTTCCGAGAACTGCGTGACGCAATTAGGGGGAACGACGAGGAGCTGAAAGAGAAGGACAAGGAGCTACTGAAAGCCATTAGCCGGTGTAGCGAGCTAAAAGAGGCGTTGAAGTCCAAGGAGGACGAACTTGAACTAGGGAAGGGAGTGATGGCTGAGAATTCGGACCTCCAAGCGCGAGTGGTATCCTTGAAGGCCAAGATCGATCAGAGTGAGGTGAGGGATACCGCTTTGAGGGCCGAGTTAGATGCCAGGATTGAAGAGTTGAGGCTAGCGGAGCGAGTTAGGACGGCTTCGATAACAGAAGCAGCAGCCTTGGCAGGGACCATGCGCGTCTGTAGGTCCGAGCGGGCTAATGAAGTGGAGACTTTGGCGCTCACAATGGTGAGATTGGAGGAGCAGATTCCGGTTCTGAGAGCTGAGAAGGAATAGTTTGCCCATCCGTCTCCTTCTCAAACTTTCATTGATGCGAGCGTGTCGCGGGAGTCGTATGAGATGTGGGTTCACGCCGAGGCTCAGCTGGACATATTCAGGTTTTTGAGGGCCGATGGGAAGGTCTCCGATGAGGAACTCGCCGATATTCATGCTAAAGCGCGGGCAGCCCGTGAAGCTTGTGGTTATGCTCCTGATTCGCCTGGTGGGGACGATGGTGATGATGACACAGTGGATGGGCTTGCTTCTGATCCTTGGTATGACGACGAATATGCTGAAGGGGATGACGCGGCTTAGTGCCTTGTGTTTGACTTTTGATGCTCTTTTTTGTTTTTGTTTTTGCAAGGGTGTACTTGGGCCCGTTGTAAAGGAAACGAGTTTTGTAACCTGATCAGTTTGTAATGGAATGGTTACCTTTTGTTGTATGCTTTGCCTTCTTGTTTCTTGCCATATTTCGTTGTGATGTTATTCTTAGTATGCCGACTGTCGACTATCTTGGGGCCAATCTTTGGCCGATCGTCGAATGTAAATGCTTAGAGTGGTGTCGAACGCCAATTACTCGAGTGAGGTTGAATGTAAATTATTCGAGTGAGGTTGATTCGAGCGAGGTCGAACATAAATGACTCGAGCAAGGTCGAATGTAGATAATTCGAGCAAGGTCGAATATAGATGGTTCGCGCGATGTCGAATGTGAACCGTTCGAGCGAGGTTGAATGTGAACAATTCGAGCGATGTCGAATGTGAAAAGTTCGAGCGAGGTCGAATGTAAATGATTCGAGCGATGTCGAATGTAAATGATTCGAGCGATGTCAAACGTGAACAGTTCGAGCGAGGTCGAATGTGAATAGTTCGAGCAAGGTCGAATGTAAACAATTCCAGCGAGGTCGAATGTATGTGGAGTGGAGAGATTTGGAGTTGTGCAAAGAAATGTTTGTGTAATGCTTTGTTTATTCACTTCATTGGAGACTGTTACATACTTTTTTTACCGTAAACATTTGAGAAGTTCTCATATATATAATCTCTTTATCGGTCTGGTTGGAGTAGACAATAGGTGGAGCGATGAATAACCAGCTTGAACTTCGAGGCGCCCCTCATCGCCTCATTAAAAACCTCCTCGGTAAAACCATCTGAGGATAAAACCCGAGGGAGGGAAAAAGAGTACGACTTATAGGGCGTCTGTTTTCAGAAATTAAAGTACTTGAGATGAGCGATGTTCCAGTTGTTGGGCAACAGTTTCCCTTCCATTGTTTCTAACTGGAATGCTCATTTGTTAACTGTTGTGGTGATCATGTAATGTCCGTCCCAGTTGGTTCCTAGCTTAACCTCTCTTGGGTTTCTGTTTGCCTGTGTTTTAGCCTTGAGTACGTAGTCCCCGATTTTGAGTGGTCGAACTTTTGCCTTTTTATTGTAATACCGTTCTGCTCTTTGTTTTTGGGCGACCATCCTTATGTATGACATATCTCGTCGTTCCTCTATCTCGTTGAGATCTTGCTTTCTTCATTTTTTGGTCCGCTTTCATTGGAGTATCTCAGGCTTGGCTCCCCGACTTCGACTAGTATGACTGCATCTGTGTCGTAGACTAAAGAGTATGGAGTTTCTCCTGTGCTTGTCTTTGGCGTAGTGCGGTAAGCCCATAGCACTTTTGGTAGCGGTTCTGGCCACAGTCCCTTGGCGTCAACGTGTTTCTTTTTCATAATGTTTAATATAGTTTTATTGGAGGATTCGGCCTAGCCGTTTACGGCGGGATGATATGGCGTGGAGAGTATGCACTTAATGTGCCATTTCTCGAGGAACTCGACGGTCTTATTCCGGGTGAACTATGGTCCGTTATCACATCTTATCTCCTTTGGGATGCCGAAGCGGCATATTATATTTCTCCATATGAATGTGATGACTTCATGTTCGCGTATTTAGGCGAAGGCACCTGTTTCCACCCATTTAGAGAAGTGGTCAATCAAAACTAAAAGGAAATGTACATTACCTCGCCCGGCTGGGAGCGACCCTACGATGTCCATTCCCCATTTGATGAATGGCCAGGGTGACATGACTGAATGGAGGTGTTCGCCTGCTTGGTGTATCATGGGGGCGTACTTCTGACTTTGTTCGCATTTTTTGACGAAGTCTGCGGCTTCTTTTTTCATTGTAGGCCAATAGTAGTCGGCCCGTATGAGGCATCTGACGAGTGCTCGATTATCGGTGTGGGCGCCACAGTGGCCTTCATGTACTTCTTCGAGTACTCGCCTGGTTTGGTTTGGTCCTAGGCATTTTGCCAAAGGAACGTCGAACGTCCTTTTGTACAGATCGTTGTCGATGATGTTGTACCTAGCTGCCTGCATTCAGAGCTTTCTCGCTTCTTTTTTGTCTGCCGGCAATGTTCCCTCCTACAAGTAAGTTATAATACGATTACGCCAGTCCCAGGTTAAGTTCACAAATTGTACCTCAAGTCGGTCTAATGACGAGTGGAGTAATGTGACAACATTGTCCTTTCCATTAATGCTTTTTGTTGCTGCTGCTAACTTGGTGAGGCCGCCTACTTCAGTGTTTTGAGCTCGAGGTATTTGGTCGAACCGGCACTCGTCGAACTCCGGCAGTAGTTTGTGGATTTCTGTTTGGTATTTTTGTCGCCTTTGCTCCTTGATCTGATAAGTCCCTGTTACTTGGTTAACAACAAGTTGTGAATCGCATCGGAGGATAACTCGCCGTGCTCCATACTTGAGAGCTAGTTTTAGTCCTGCAATAACAACCTCGTTGTTAGTCATATCTGGGCATCGTATAGATTGGCGGATTACCTCGCCCGTTAGGACCTCAAGTACGAGCCCCAGTCCCGATCCTGACGCGTTATAGGCACCGTCGGTATGTAGGACCCATAGGTCAAGTTGAAGAGAAGTGTTATGAGAGGGTTCCTGTTCGACTTCAGGCATTATCTTGGCGCTGAAGTCGACGACGAAGTCGGCTAACACTTGCAAATTTATCATTGTTCGCGGCTGATATGTGATATCGTGCTCGCTTAGTTCGATGGGCCATTTGGCCAATCTTCCCAATAGCTTGGGTTTATGTAAGATACTTCTAAGGGGAAAAGTCGTGACGACCGATATGGGGTGGCACTGAAAGAAAGGTCTGAGATTTCGTGAAGTCGTGACCAGTGCTAGGGCCAGCTTCTCGAGGTGTAGGTACCTCTTATCAGCATCGATTAGAGTTTTGCTAATATAATAGATTGGTGATTGCGTAACTTTGTTTTAACGGACGAGTACTGCACTTACCGCTACTTCTGATACTGCCAAATATACTAGGAGGTGTTCGCCGATTTTGGCTTTGGCAAGCAATTGAGGCGAGGACAGATATGCCTTCAGTTCTCTCAGGGCTTCGATACATTCTGAGTTCCACTGGAGTCCGTTTTCCTTTTTGAGGATGTTGAAGAATTTGTGGCATCTGTCAGAGGATCGTGAGATGAATCTTGACAGTGCGGCTATGTGGTCGGTCAACTTTTGCACCTGTTTCTTGCTGGTTAATAATTCGGGTATTCCTTCAATAGCTTTGATTTGGTCGGGGTTGACTTCAATGCCTCTTTATGACACCAAGAAGCCGAGGAACTTACCTGATGTCACTCCAAAGGTGCATTTCTCGGGATACAGCTCCATGTCGTACTGTCTCAGTATGTTAAAGGCCTTTCAGATGGTCAACGTGATCTTCTTTCCTTTCAGATTTTACTAGCATATCGTCTATGTATACTTCCATCATTTTGCCGAGCTGTTTTGAACATCTTGGTAACCAGCCTTTGGTAAGTTGCTCCTGCGTTCTTCAATCCGAACGGCATGACTCGATAACAATAAGTCCCTTGGTGAGTTATGAAAGTTGTTTTTTCCTGGACCTCCTCTTCCAGGAGGATCTGATATATCCCGAGTACGCGTTCAAGAAGCTTAGCAACTCGTGTCCTGCCGTTGCATCGATGAGATGGTCGATGTGTGGCAGCGGGAAGAAGTCCTTTGGGCATGCTTTGTTTAGGTCTTTGAAGTCGACGCACATGCACCGTTTCCCATTTTTTTTCTTCACCATGACTACGTTGGCGACCACTGGGGGTACTTGGATTGTCTGATGGAGCCATTGGCTAATAATTTCTCTACTTCCTCGCTGACTGCTTTGTTGATTGCGGCATTGAATTTCCTTCTCATTTTCCGTACTGGTGGATAAAGCGGGTCTACGTTCAATTTGTGTGTGGCGATGTCCTTTGAGATACCTGGCATATCTACATGGGAGAAAGCGAACAAGTTGGCTTTGTTAGTTAAAAATTCATGAAATATATCTGGTTCGGAGAGTTTGTAGCCGATGTAAGCCTTTTTGTTGGCGTCGTTTTTATCTAGTTGGACGGGGTCGAGGTCTTCTACTGTTGACCCCGCGACTTCCACGGAGTCGGGTTCTTTGACGATGTCGTTCTGAACGTTGGGTTTTGTTCCCGATTTTGGTAATTGCTATGCTTTCGAGCTTGTCCCTTTCAGCTGTTGAGTGTATGTACAGTCTTGGGCGATGCGGTAACACTCTTGTGATGTGCGCTGCTCGCCCTTGATGGTGAATATTCCCTGGGGGGTCTGGAACTTGATTACTTGATAAAGGCTGGACGGAATGACTCTCATGCCATGTGATAACCAGTGATTTGTGCCTATTATTTACTCCTGTTTCTTAGGTTTTGAGGCGAATTTGACTAAAATACTCCCAAAATTTGATGCAAGTTGTTTAAATTGCAGGATTTGAGTTGAATTGTGAATATTGACTTAAAACGACTTAAAAAGGAGTAGAAACTTGCATTGTCCAAATCCAGCAGAAGCGTTATCCATGCCAATATTCCGCTGCAGCGGTTGTCACTTCGCTGCAGCGGAATTCCAATCGTTGCCCCGTTGCCAAACTTCAGAGAATAGGTTTCTGAGGCAACTTATACCACTGACCGCGCTGCAATTTCGCTGCAGCGTTTTCTCTACCGCTGCAGCGTTCAAAATTACGCTGGAAGCGTTTTGCAAACTTCAGAGAGTCAGCAAATTGGAGCCTTCACACTAACGCGGTCAGCGCCATTTTTTCGCTGCCCCGCTTCAAGGACCGCTGTGGCGCAACATAATTCCGCTAGGAGCGAAATGGAGATTCAGAGAATGTTCACAGTCCAAAAATGCTACAACGACCATTATTCCGCTGCAGCGGAAGCCAATCCACTGGAACGCTCAGAATTACGTTGGGAGGAAATCTCCGTAGGGGCAATATTGTCCAGTATTTTTAGCCTAGTATAAATACTTCTTTTTCACATTTTTAGGGCATCAGCTGTTAGAGTGAGCACGTGAACAATAGTTTTATTCCATTTTGAGCAATTTTAGCTTAGTTCTTATAATATTTCTTAGATTTTCTTCTTGTAATTTACATTTATGAGTTCAATTTCATCTTCTATTTTAGTTTCTTCTTTAAATATGAGTAGCTAGACCTTCAAGCTAGGGTTGTGACCCAACCCTAGTGTGGCTAACTAACGGGTCTTCCATTTTAGGATGAATTTGTAATTGAGTATTTGATTTTTAGTCTAATTCATGCTTACTTCCCAGATTTAGTGGTTGCAAACACTATTTCATGCCTTCTTGACTAGGGTTATTCTTGAGAGAGATGACCCAAGTCTAGGTAATTAGGCTAACAAGGTATTGGGGTGAGCTTAAGAGATTGATAACCCCAATAAAAGGGTAAATACTAGATATAGTTACACCCGACTTGAGCCATTTCATTTGATTTGTTGAAACACCCAAGTGTGCTTGAGAAGGACAATTCGAGCAAAGTCACCCAAATTATCGAGAGGTATTGGGTGAGCAATTTAGTATGTGGTTATATCATTCACCCACAATTCACAAGGTTATCCTCGATTTTAGACCCCCTTAGTTGCTCACCTAGAAGTAAGTCACAACCCTAGTGCTTTTAATTACTTGAGAAAATTCACAAAAAGATTGTAGTTAGCTAGATAATAGTCCTTTTTAGTATTACTTTTGTATAAATACAAAACCCTTTATGATGAGAAGTGCATTTAAGAACTTGATACACCACTAGGTTAAGTAGAAATTCAACTCCCATATACATAACTCCCTGCAGATATCGATCCCGACCCGTTCGGGTAAAAGCTGCTTCGGCCCCTTCCTTGCTACTTATTAGTGGTATAGGTAGGCGCCAATCACTTTTTGGCACCGTTGCCGGGGAGTTATAACGGTGTTGACTATCTATTTGAGTAGTGGTGTTGATTGTTTTTCTTTCCTTCTTTTTTGTTAACTTGTGTGTTTCAATCAATACAAGTACTTATGGCTGATCCTCTGGCAAATATTATACCGGGGGAGGAGGTAGATGATCTTGGGGAAGATGAGTTACATCAACCTCCACCTCAAAGACGGGGCCGACAAGCCAATCCTAATGATAATATTCCAGACCCTCCCTCGCCTCCTCCTAGAGTTGCTCCTCGGGTGCTTCCGAACGAGGGGTATGCAAGTGCAATTGTCCCACCAAAATCTGGGCGGGCAACTTTCAAATCACTAATGTCATGTTAACACTGCTGGAGCAACGTGGGTGTTTCATGAGAGCTCCCCATCAAAATGCCTACAAGCACTTAAAAGACTTTGTGGACATATGTTGGGGGAGCAAGCAAACCAATGTATCGGAGGATGCCTTGAGGCTCAGATTATTGCCTTTCTCTCTCCGAGGGAAGACGCTGGATTGGCTTGAACGACTCCCCAATTGTAGACATGTAATTTTTGACCCTCCCAAATTTTATACATTTTAGCGTTTAAATATTTAGTTTAGGCGTAATATCGTTATTTTAACTAGTTTTAATTCTTTTAATTTATTTTATTACAAAAAAATAAAAATTACAAAAATATTTTCACTTCGTTTTCAGGAATATCAGTATTTTTGGTAGTAATATTATTTGAATTTTGCGATAATTATAATCTAATCCCATTTTTTGTAAGTATGATATTTGAAAAATACCAAAAATAGTTTTGTTTTAAGATTAATTTTATTTTAATAGTTATTTCTACTTAATTAGAATTAATTAGTATAAGTGGGTAATATCTTAGTTTTGTTCAATGAGAAAGAGTCAATTTGGACTAAAACAATCCAATTTTTAGCCCAATAAAACCTAGATCAAATGCTTACAACCAAAGACAAAAACCTAGCTTAATTTCTTCTTCTTCCTTAGACCTTAACACACAATAACAGAACAGTAACCAAAAAAGACCAAAAAAAAAAACCCTAGAAAAGACTCCTAGTCGCTGGTCCGACTTCCTCTCCTCACCCCGCTGCCGCCGGCTACCACCAAGGCTTGCCGGAAATCCACCCTACCCCTCATCTCTTCACCTCTTGACCACCACCCTTAAAAACTAGCGGATCCCTAAGAGAAGATAGCAGCAGCGCCTCCCACAATCACCAGTCACCTCCGCCTCTATTCCGCCTTCACCACGCCTCAAATCCGCCGCTTCCTCACCATAAAAACCGGCAGCCGATGTCCAACACACACACACACACAGAGCCGCACACCCATCTCCTCTCCAAAACCTCACTTCCACCACTCCCTCCTCTCACATCCGCCATCCCCGCCACCAGAACTCACCTGGACATAGAGAAAAGAGTGAGGAGAGGGAGAGTATCATTAGGAATCTGATAGAGATCTCCACAACAACCTAAACACATTGCCATCTCTGAGTTTTGCGCCATTTAAGCACGGCTGCTGTTCGAGGTTCAGGTCGAGTTCCTATTTGCTGGTTTCAAATTTCGGTCAAAAGTTCTGTTTTCCGGCCATAAAGTGAAGTCGTTTCTTCTGAGACAATAGAGGTCGATTACTTCTCCTCTCTTAGTTCTATTTCATGTTGTTCTTATATCCTGTTTGAATGATTTTTGTTTAGTGTTATGCATTATATGTGTATGATCATGTTGAAGCCATAAGAAAAGATGTTATGTTGCAAAAAATGTTTCTGCAAAGTTTGTTAAGTTGCTGCTTAGATCTCTAGTACAAAGGACCTCTTCCACGTATATGTATAGGTATGCTTTTCTCAACAGAAGTTTCACTTGGTTGCTTCAGCTAGTTGCTTGTCGCACACAATAAAAAAAACTTGTTTTTCTTGGTGCAAGATTTGGTTATTTTTGAGAATATGTCAATCTGAAAAGCCTTGTAAAGGCTACTAATCTGACCAACTAGTTATTATGATTTGGGTTCAAACAAATGTGGATAATAAGGTTTAGAATTAGTTTAATTAGAGAAGGAAAAATTGTTTCTCTCGTGTCGGTAAAATTAAAGACCGTTTGAATATTGAATGAATTTTGCATTGTTTTATCTCTTTTAATTAATAAACCGCTAGTAGCATGTTTAGGCCGACCACACGTGCGTAGACAAACCTTAGATCTTTTATTTCATTTTTATTAGAGGTGTGAGGTCGTTCCCTTTAGTTATATTCAGGGGAATGCCCCGAAAGATTTGTATATATTTTATTCCGTGGGTATGCCCCGAAATATTTGTAGTTGGAGGCCGAAAGTAGAACTCGTAGTTTTTTTTAATCCTTTTATTTTCTTTTATTAGGTGGGGACGACCTCGAATCTCTTGTGTGTTTATTTATCTTTTGTGTTTTTCTACCTCAATCCGAGTATTCTTTAAAGCCAACTTGATCATGTATGCAACCGTACTTGTTACGGGACTCGAAGAATGCCTAACACCTTCTCCCCGAGTCAAATGAACCCCCTTACCCTGAATCTCTGGTGCAGACTTAGTTTGGAGTCCAAAGTGTTTTAAAAGAAAAAATTATTTTTTTAAAACGGTGACCTGACACACCGAAACCAAAGTCAGGTGGCGACTCTGAGTTAATCCTTTTGAACACAATCTTTTGTCACTTTCAAAATTGAAAAACCCTTTCAAACTTTACCAAATTTTATTTATTTTTAGGAAGGTTTAGTGAAGTTTGTTTAAAAAAAAGGGGTGTGACACCAATCATTCTATCTCAACATGGGATGAATTGGCGTATAAGTTCATTGCCAAGTTTTTCTTTACCGGCCACATGGAGGCTTTGAGAGACGAGATATTGTCATTCAAGAAAGAACCGAATGAGCCCCTTCACGAGATTTGGGAACGCTACAGAACTATGGTCAAAGAGTGCCCAAACAATGACATGACCGAGGCCATGATACAACAAACTTTTTATCGAGGCATTAATACCACCAATCAATGTGTGGTCAACCAACTCGCTGGGGGAAACTTTATGAAGTTAACTTACACTGAGGCATGTGACATCTTGGATGAGATGGTTGACACTTCGTCAGCATGGCAAAGTCGGGCAAATGTGCCCCAGGGTGATCTAAGTGTGATAAATATCCACAAAGAGCTTCAAGATCATGGGAAAGCAATTGCCGAGCTTACCACCACCATGAATCAACTTGCTAAGGTGCATCTTCAACAAATACAAGGGCCGAAGCAAGTGCATGCTATGGAGGGGGTAAATCTTTTGGTTAACAAGTGAAGGCCTCATGAAAATCAATTACCAAACAACAATGACCAATGCGACCAAGGAGTGAGTGGGTACAATCAAGAGGATTCCTATGATGAGCAAAATGAAGATATAATGTATGCTAACAATTTTCAAGGGCAAAGGAACAATCAAGGGAACAACCAAAGGCAAGGTAATTGGAACAACAATAACAACTCAAGCAATTGGGGAAACAACAATCAACAATAGGGTGGTAACAACAACAATTGGGGTGGAAATGGAAATCGGGGGTCAGGCTTTCAAAGGCCCCTGATGTATCAACAACCCAACAATCCACCCCCTATCAATCACAAGGCCAAGGTTCCTCAAGCAATGACATAGGTCGGATCGAGCAAATGTTTAAACAAATAATGGAACGTAATGCGGATTTGGATGCTCAAATTGCCTCCCATACCACATCCATCCAAAACATTGAAGTCCAAATGGGACAAATCTCACAAGCCTTGAACACATCCCCGAAGGGGGCACTACCTAGTGACATGGTGGTAAACCCTAATGGTGGGGACAACAACAACAATACCGACCATACAATGGCGGTGACCACAATGAGTGGTCGAGGCGGTGAGGCTAATTCTTCAAAGCAAAAGAGAGTTGTTAGTGATGATGATGACTTGAAAAAAGATGAGGTTCCTATTGAGGTTGAAAATGTGGTTGAAGAGCCGGTGAATAATGAAGTGAGGATTGACATTAGTGCCAACGAGGAGGAATCACAAAATGACGTGAACCCGTCTAGGGAACACGTAAGTGACATACCCGAGCCGGTTGTCCCAAAAGACAAAGATCCATTGCCTAGACCTCCTCCTCCTTATCCTCAAATATTAGCTAAGCAAAAGATGAAAAATCAATTCAAGAAATTCATAGATATGATGAAGAGTTTGACCATCAACGTACCATTAGTTGAGGAGCTTGAACAAATGCCCGAGTATGCAAAGTTTATGAAAGACTTGGTCACAAAGAATAGGTCAATGGAGTGCGATACAATCAAGATGACTCACCAAGTGAGTGAAATTGTGCACTCAATGGCACCCAAACTAAAAGATCATGGAGCATTTACTATTCATTGCGCTATTTGTAGTGCGGATTTTGCCAAGGCATTGTGTGACTTGGGTGCTAGTATCAACTTGATGCCTTACTCTGTTTTTAAAACCTTGAGAATTGGTCAACCTAGGGAAACTTCTATGCGACTTCAAATGGTGGATCAAACTATGAAACGACCTTTGGGAATCATTGATGATGTTTTGGTGCGGGTTGACAAAATTATCTTGCCCACGTACTTTGTGATATTGGATTGTGAGGTAGATTATGAAGTTCCAATGATATTGGGAAGACCTTTCCTTGCTACGGGGAAGGCCTTGGTAGATGTGGAAGCCGGTGAGCTCACTTTCCGGGTGGGCGATGAAAAGGTCATTCTCCACGTTTGCAAGTCATTGCGGCAACCCAATAGTACGGAAGTGTGTTCTTTTGTGGACCTTGTCACCGATGTCATAATTGATGAAACAAGCTCAATGATCAATGTTGAAGACCCCGTGGAAGCAATTTTATTGAATCATGATGATATTATGGTGGATGGGTGTGCCAATGCATTGCAAGGCATGTGTTCTTATTCTTATGGTCCTCACAAGCTATCTTTGGACTTGGAAAATCAGAAAACTCCTCCGACAAAGCCCTCAATCGAGGAGCCACCTACCTCGGAATTGAAGCCCTTTCCACCACACCTCAGGTATGAATTTTTGGGTCCTTCTTGTTCTTTACTTGTTTTACTTTCTTGTTGCCTAACCCAATTGCAGGTAGACTCTACACTCAAAGTGCTCCAAAGGAGAAAGAAGGCCATAAGTTGGACTCTTGCTGATATTCGAGGCATAAGCCCCGCCTTCTGTATGCACAAAATAATTCTTGAAGATGGTGCAAAGCCCTCCGTAGAACACCAACGGAGGTTGAATGAGGCAATGCAGGAGGTGGTCAAAAAGGAGATAATCAAGTGGCTCGATGCTGGTGTCATATACCAAATCTCTGATAGTGCTTGGACTTCTCCAGTCCAATGTGTTCCTAAAAAGGGTGGCATGACCGTGGTGCAGAATGATAAGAATGAGCTTATTCCAACTCGGACCGTGACTGGTTGGAGAGTTTGTATGGATTACCGCAAATTGGACAAGGTGACCCGAAAGGATCACTTCCCCTTGCAATTCTTGGACCATATGCTTGATAGACTTGCTGGGAGAGCTTTCTATTGTTTCTTGGACGGGTATTCAGGCTACAATCAAATCTTGATAGCTCCAGAAGATCATGAAAAGACAAACTTCACCTTTCCCTACGGGACATTTGCTTTTTCAAGGATGCCATTCGGGTTGTGCAATGCACCTGCCACATTCCAGCGGTGTTCATGGATGACTTCAACGTGGTCAGGGATTCTTTTGAGGAGTGTTTGCAAAATCTTGATAAAGTCCTCGCCCGGTGTGAAGAAACCAACCTTGTTTTGAATTGGGAAAAATTCCATTTCATGGTCGATGAGGGCATAGTCCTCGGCCACAAAATCTCAAGAGATGACATTGAAGTGGATAAAGCCAAGATAGAGGTTATCTCCAAGTTGCCTCCTCCAACCTCGGTGAAGGGAGTCCGTAGCTTCCTTGGGCATGCGTGATTTTACCGGAGATTCATTAAAGATTTTTCAAATGTGGTAAATCCTCTATTCAAGCTATTGGAGAAAGATGCCAAGTTCGAGCTCAATGAAGATTGTATGAGAGCGTTTGAGTTGTTGAAGCAAAAGCTAACTACCACGCCAATTATCACCGTGCCAAATTGGAGCTCTCTTTTCGAGCTCACTGTTTAACCAAAGAATCAGATACTTTGACCAAAGCTAATTTTTGGATAAACGCGGGTTTCTGATAACCAAAAAAATGATGATAATTATGAATAAGTAAAATAGAAAATACTAAGATGTGCAGAAAGTAAAGTACATTAATGATTAATTATGACATTAATGTAATGTTACAAAGAATAACCGTAACTGTTACGTGAAGGTTGTGTAACATGTGAATTATTAATTGAAGATCCTTGAATCCCGTAGCTCTGTTCGGATTCATTTCGACCGTGTCTCTTCCTTGTCTCAATCAGGTTGAGTCTCCCGTAGCTAATTACCTCGTAGGTATATTGCGTCATGCCTCTTTGACCCGCACCTCTTTATAGAAAACCTGTCCAATTGTCATGTTTTCCTAGCTCCACGTAGCTGACAAAGTCATCAAGAATTATCATATGTGTGAAGCTCTTTTTTACCAATACAGATAGTCCCCCCACTTACCATTTATTTATCGATTAATATTTGGTAAGTGGATACGCATTTATGGCGAGAATATTTGCTGCCGCTTCACTCGAAACATTGTATCCTTCTCTGAACGTAGGCGTCACTTGTCACTTCTATTTAATGCATAAGTCACGTGTCACCTCCGAGTTGGTTCTGCAATTACTCGGCGCCTTTTAGGGCTTTTTGCGGTTGCATCAGTCACGAAGTGACACCTTCAATTATGACTTTCACATCATTATTTTTTCCATTTTTGACGGTTGTCTTTGAGTATAAATACCCCTTTTCCTTTCTTTACTTTCACGAAAAACTTCTAACTTTCATTCTTTATTTGTAAAGAACTTTTTCCTTGTCTTTGTAAATATGTCTTTTCCGAACCAACCTAAGGGAGTGATAAATGTTGAGGATTTGACTCCCTCTTCTGCTCCGACGCGGAGCCGAAGAGGTGGTAGGTTGAGTAGTTTAGGTTTTACTCCTTCAATAGGTTCTTCCTCTTCCCAAATTACTTCTCCTCCTTCTTCTAGGTCTTTAACTTCTCCGAGATCTAGGGCTTCTAGATCTTCTTCTAGAGGTAGAGAACATCACGAACCTTTACGTGAACCCCGGGTCGATGAAATCATTCATGCTGAGTTTACCTTCTTTAGGGATAATCAGGACCTTAGAGATCAGTCGTCATCTCTTGATAGTGCTGATAGGTACCCTACTCTGATTACCGAAGGTTTAATTCCTCTTGTTCGCAGGGACTGTTTTTGGAAGTCCGATTTTCCTGTCACCGTTCCAAATGGCAACCAAAGAATAACGTCTTACAAGACGGGATATTTTGTTTACGCATACCCTTTTACATTAGGGTTTAAGCCTCCCATCAACCCAGTTATCATTGAGTTTTGTCGGTTTTTCAAAATTTGCTTGGGACAAGTCGGTTCTATTATATGGCGAGTTGTTGCATGTCTTAGATGTCTAGCTACTTTAGCTTCGGTCCCCTTCACCTTTAATCATCTTATTCACCTTTATTCTCCAATGTTGTTCCGTCAAGGAATTTTTACCCTGGTTGCCAGGAGTAAAAGAGTGTTGGTGACCCCAGACGATGATAAGGATCGAGGTTGGTACCTTCGGTATGTTACTGTGCCTACTGCTAGTTTAGTAGGTGAAGAAAATCTCCCCTTCCCTGAGAAGTGGAATCGTGCACGTGAGTACATTTTAGCTCACATTCCTTGCTTTTTTGCTTTAGATGTTTTATTAACACTGTAGCCGTTTCTTTTTTTTTTTACAGCAATCATGGGTACTACCGAGAATGTCTTCGGTATCCGAGATTGGGTAGAGAAGCCTTTGTCGACTTCTCCGTTGGAATAAAGATCATGGAAGTACTTCTCCGGGAAGTACGGTTGGAAAGTTAAAACTCATGGTAAGTGAAGCTTTTATTTCTGCTTCTTTCCTTGCTCGAACCTCCTCTTTTTTTTTATCCCTTTTCTTTTGACAGGGTTTCCCGCTCGTGGAGTGTCTGCTGCGTCTGTTCCCAAATTGTCCCTGGCTCAGGCCTAGGAAATTATTTCAGGCTCTTCTTCTTCAAAGAGAAGGGCTGATGGGTCAAGAACCTCGAAAGAAGAAGATGAAGAAGAGGGCTCTTTAGTCCATAGGTCACGCAGAAGGATGGTGATCTCAGACGACGAGTCTACACCTGTGGTTGTGCCTTCCGTGCCTGAAGTTGGACTTTCTGCCTTCGAAGACGTTACTCCCTCTCCCGTGCGTGATTTTGTTGATCATTTGTTTCGTGAAGGCTTTGGTCCTATTGGTGATGAGGCTCCCTTGGATGTTTTCCCCCCTTCTTTTAGAGAACTCCCCTCACCTGCTCCAGTCATTTCTTATGCTCCCATGTCTATTCCTGCTCCTATTGCTGCTCTTGCTTCCGTGGCTTTTTCGGCTCCTCAGACTTCCTTGCCCGTGGCTCCTACGTCTCTACCTGCTTCCGTGCCTTCTGTTAAAGAAGTAGGGTCTTCCAGCAGGGAGATGAGGCAGGTGTTCATAGAAGTTCCGGTTGATGGTAGTCTCTTTAAAAAGTCTGGCCAGCCTGATGTGTGGCTGAAACCATTGATAGGCCCGACAGAGAGAGCCAAGCTAGATAGCCACAGTTCCCTTGCATGGGCTAATGAGATCGTGCATACTTCTTTAAAGGTAGAGTGCATTTTCTTGTATTTCATTCTTGTACATGTATTTATCGTATCTAATTGGTTGTATTTTTCTAGATAAATCTTATAGGCACGGAACTTATGAAGAGGGTTTCTAACTCGGAGCAGGAAGTGAAGGAGTGGCATGCTGAAGCAGATAACTGGAAGGGGAAGTATGAAAGTTTAAGGCTCGACATGGAGTCTTTAGAAGAAGAAAAATGTACCTTGGAGCAGGAGGTGAGAGTCATGACGGCGGAGTTGGATGTGGAGAAGGCTTCTTCTGATCAAGCAGGCAAAGATAAGAACATCCTTGAGTCATCATTTGCTGAGTAGTTGTCTCGTGCCTCAGAAGAGATCAGAAGCTTGAAGGCCTTGCTAGACCAAAAGGAGGAGTATTCAGGCGAGCTTGTGCAATCACTTTCCCAGACCCAAGAGGATCTCCGCAACTCCTTAGAGAAAATTCAATTCCTGTAAAAGTCTCTTGCTTCTTTAAGGGCCTCCAATGATGTTGCCGTGACTGAGAGAGACGAGCTAAGAGCTGAGGTTATGCTATGGGAGAAGGATTACGAATTTTGTGAAGATAGGACAACTGTCGATGTTAGTTGGGCGTACATGAACTCTCGGCTCGACACATTGACTGAAATGAGCCGAGAGGATTTCGACCTTAATGCTGAAATTGCAAAAATCAAGGAAGCCATGGAGAAGGCTCAACAAGGTCAGAATCTCTCTTCACCTGAAGGTGAGGCTCCTGCTGTTCAAGTCTCCTCGTTTCAAGCTGCTCTTGCTGTCTCTGCCAGTGAAGTCAACCCCCCTCCTGATGAAGTTTAAGAAGTTGGTTCCTCCTTTTTTTTGGTCTCAATTGGTGGTTACCCCAGTCCCATCGAGGGTAAATTTGGATCTCTTAAGGTCCCCAAATGACAACTTAGGGGCACCTCAATGTATATTTACTATATATGGCTAAGTACTTAGTTTTACTTGGCCGTTTTAATATATTAATGCAAGTATGACTTTTGTTTTGAGTTTCTGTTTCACTCTTTAAGTCTTTTGCACGTTTTATTATCGAGGTTTTAGTTTTACCTCTAAGTGTTGCATATAAAATGATTTAAATTGTACGCACCTTTTCGTAGTAGGTACGATTTTGTGAAAGAGGGCCCTTTCTTGATCGACACTTAAGGAAGAAGACGTCTCAACTTCATAATGGTGTTATAATGCAATAGAGAGATATGAATTTTTCACATGTTTAAGAATGTTTTTGAAGAAAACTTTTGTGTTTGAACTTTCACAACATTTTACATGTGTTTGATTATCGTTTAAAACTCATGTTGCAACTATTTTCTTTTAACAAGTTTGATACACACTTGTATTTCGTAACTGTTTTACTTGTGCAGCAGTTTTTTCCGAGTTAATACAAGAGAATAACTATTTTTCGTTTGTAACAGTTTTTATAAAGGTAAGGGTTTTCACGCGTAACTGTTTTTATTGATAACAGTTTTCAATAATCACGAGGGAAATGCTTTTTCATCCGTAACTATTTTATTTGATAACAGTTTTTCACATAAGTACAAGGATTTTGATCTTTCATCCGTAACTGTTTTATTTGACAACTTTTTTCTATATGATTACAAAGATTTCGTAACTGTTTTTAGTTACAACAGTTTTCTGAATGAGTACAAAGATGATGATCTTTTATCCACAACTGTTTTTAGTCACAATAGTTTTATGAATAAGTACAAAGATGTGTATTCCTTCCCCGTAACTAATATTTTGCCTTTTAACCTGAACATTTGTCTACATCTATGAACTCTGTTCGAAGGTTTCTGAATTAAGGTTTTGACTTTTTGAGTCTCTGGCTCTTTCGATTTTGCTCGTATCACTTGACTTGTTTGGTAGATGGATCTTCAAGCTTGAGCTTTGACTTTTTGATAGTCTTTTTTACTTCGTCTTTGCCTTCCATACTGTATAGTCCCCCAAGTGTTTGAGATTTGAAGAATGAAATCTCGAGCACTTGACTAATCATTCCTTGTGGTCCTTTTCCTGAAAAAGAAAAACATACGGGACTTGAAGGTATATATGTTTTAGATGATGGCTGCTTAACCCTTTAAAACGTCCATCAGAAAGTGTAACCCTAGACCGGGAATTCAGTTACTTGCTCGCGTCTTTGCAGGTCTAATATCATCATCTGGTGATGGGTTAGCTTTTTGCCTATCATCTAAAACTGTTAGTAAAATTTTAACTGTACAAATATGAAATCAAACGTAGTGATACCTGATCGGGGGTATTACTTTTCCTTAGAAGTAATACTTCTTCAAATGGATGGCATTCCAGCTTGTTGGTAAGATCATGCCGTCCATAGCTTCCAGCTCATAAGCGCCTTTCCCAGCGATGCCTCAGACTTTGTAAGGTCCTTCCCAGTTGGGATTTCATTTTCCCGCACCAGCTTATTTTGTTGATTGAAAGACATTTTTGAGGACGAAGTCCCAAATCTTGAAGTATCTGAGGTGATATTTTCGGTTGTAATAACGCTCTATGATTTGTTTTTGAGCTGCCATACGTATCAGCGCGACTTCTCTTCTTTGTTCGAGCAAGTCCAGATTAGACCTTAACTCGTCGCTGTTTGTATCTTCCGTGGCTGTTGTAAACCTTATGCTTGGTTCGCCAATCTCCACCGGTATTAAGGCTTTTGAGCCATAGACAAGTGCCAATGGAGTCTCTCCTGTGACTATTTTTGAAGTTGTTCTGTAAGCCCATAGTACTGCTGGTAATTCAGCAGGCCAATTTCCCTTGGCTTTCTCTAACCATTTCTTTAGGTTGTTGATGATGACTTTATTCGTTGATTCAGCTTTCTCATTAGCCACGGGATGATACGGCGTTGAAGTAATCCGTTTGATTTGCCAGCTTTCGAAGAATTCTGTGATTTGCGAGCCTATGAATTGTGGGCCATTATCACATACGATCTCCTTTGGTATTCCAAAACGGCATATTATATTTTGCCATAAGAAGTTTTTAACTTCTTTTTCTCGCACCTGTTTGAAAGCTTCCTCCTCTACCCATTTTGTAAAATAGTCGGTTAGTACGAGTAAGAACCGTACCTTTCCTTTAGTTGCAGGAAGGGGTCCCACTATATCCATACCCCACTTCATGAACGACCATGGTGATATTATTGGGTGCAGTAGTTCTGCTGGTTTATGCATGTTGTTAGCAAATCGTTGGCATTTGTCGCATTTGGATACGAAGCCCTCAGCTTTTTCTTTCATCTTAGGCCAATAGTACCTAGCTATGATTAAGGTTTTGACTAAGGATCTAGCTCCTGCGTGATTTCCACAGTGTTCTTCGTGGACTTCTCTCATCACGAACTCCGTTTGGTTAGGCCCGAGGCATTTTGCTAGTGGACCTCTGAACATCTTGCGATATAAAGATTTGCGAATGAGGCAGTACCGTGTAGCTTTTCGGCGAAGTGCTTGAGCCGTTTTTTTGTCTTCAGGTACGGTGCCATTCTGCAAAAAAATTAAAATTTCGTTTCTCCAATCCCATGTTAAATTGTTAAAAGTTACCTCATTTTTATCTTGATCTATCTCTGAATGGAATAGATGGACGATAATTGTATTGTCTTCATTTGTTACTTCTGTAACTGCTGCGAGGTTAGCCAATGCATCTGCTTCTGCATTTTCTTCTCTAGGTATTTGTATTACCTTCCACGTTTTGAATTGCCTTACGAGATCTCGTGCCTTTTCCAGATACTGTTGCATCCGAGCCTCCCGAGCAATATAAGTCCCCTGCATTTGATTTACTACCAGTTGAGAGTCACTTTTGATTACGATTTGCTCAGTTGAGAGTTCTCGTTCCAGTTCCAGCCGTGCATGACGACTTCATACTCTGCTTCATTGTTAGTTATATGATAACATTTGATAGCTTGTCGTGTCTTTTCACCCGTATGTGATATTAAGACTATGCCTAAGCCGGCACCTTTTACATTAGAAGAATCATCGGTAAATAGGGTCCATAGACCCGGATTAGCACCGTTAAAGAGGTGTAACTCTTTTTCCACTTCAGGGACAATGCTATTACTAAAATCAGCGACAAAATCAGCTAAAATTTGAGACTTTATTGCAGTCCTAGGCTGATATATTATGTCATGCTCCCTCAATTCTATGGCCCACTTAGCTAATCTTCCTGATAGTTCTTGTTTATGCAGTATATTTCTTAATGGATATGAAGTCACAACAGTGATTGGATGACATTGAAAATATGGTCTCAACTTTCTAGATGCCATGATTAGAGCTAAGGCTAATTTTTCTAGATGTGAGTATCTAGTTTCAGCATCTAGCAATGTCTTGCTTACATAATAAATAAGAGATTGTTTACCTTTATCTCCCCTTACCAATACTGCACTTACGGTGATTTCTGCAACGGCAAGGTAGATGTATAGCCTCTCCCCTTCCTTTGGCTTTGATAGCAATGAGGGTTTTGATAGATAAACTTTCATATCTTTGAGAGCCTGTTGACATTTTTCAGTCCATTCGAGCTGGTTTTGCTTCTTGAGAACTGAAAAGAATTTAAAACTTTTCTCGGAAGATCTGGAAATAAATCTTCCTAAGGCTGCAATTCTATAGCTTTAATTTGAGCATGATTTACTTCTATTCCTCTATTTGATACAAGGAAACCCAAATTTTACCTGATTCTACGCCAAAAGCGCATTTTTCTAGATTCAATTTCATATTATACTTGCATAAAATTTCAAAGGTAATAGAGAGGTGCTGGAAATGGTTTTCCGCATGTGTTGACTTTACCAGCATGTCATCGATGTAAACTTCCATCGTCTTCCCCAGATGTTCTTGGAACATCTTGGTCACTAGCCTTTGATAAGTGGCTCCAGCATTTTTTAATCCAAAAGACATGACTTTATAACAATAAGTCCCCCTGTTTGTAATAAAGGAAGTTTTTTCCTCGTTTGAGGAATCCATTTTAATCTGATTATAACCAGAATATGCATCTAGAAAGCTTAACAATTCATGACCTGCGGTGGAATCAATCTATTGATCTATATGTGGTAATGGGAATGAATCTTTGGGGCATGCTTTATTTAAATCAGTGTAATCTACGCATACTCTCCATTTTCCATTCTTTTTAGGCAATACCACAGTGTTAGCTAACCACTTAGGGTATGTTACCTCACGTATTGAACCAACTTTCAAGAGCTTTTGTACCTCTTCGTTAATCACTTGGTTCTTGTATGGTCCTTACTTTCTTTTCTTCTGCTTAACAAGTACGAAGGATGGATCTCTTCGTCTTGGGCTTAGCCTCGTGCCTATGTGAACTTTCTGTTCAGGCGTTTGTTCGAACAAGGGAACATCTTCGAGTTCTTCCGTCGTTGTTTTGATGTGTTCATCTTCCTCCGGTTCTTGAATGACGTCAGGTATGGAATCCATGTATGTGTGATTTGGTATTTCTTGATTCACCTTCTCATAGCTATCTTCTTTCGTACTTGTTTTAGTAATAATATCTTCCGTACCTATTGGAATAGTAATTTCTTCCATACCTGTTTGGGCAACATATCCTGTTTGGGAGAATTCCTTATCTTTTGATTCTTCCGTTTCTACTTTTTTGTTGTAGTGCACCACATAATTTATATTTCTCGCGGTTTGCTGATCGCCTCTAATTTGTTGAATTCCCCATTCAGAAGGGAATTTAATTACCTGATGCAAGGTGGATGGTATTGCTTTCATGTCGTGGATTCATGGTCTTCCCATGATCACGTTATAAGCCATATCAGTCTCGATGACTTGGAACCTTTTTTTTTATTACTCCCTCAGCATAAGTGCTAAGTTCAATTTCCCCTTTTGTTATAACCGTAGAGTTATCAAACCCTGATATGGCCCGTGCCTTCGGGATTACTTGATTTCCCAATAGCATTTCTTCCACGACTCTTAGCAAAATAATATTGACTGAACTACCTGGATAAATCAACACTCTTTTTACGTTAGTGTCATGAATAAGTAAGGATATTACCAGAGCATCATTGTGGGGGAGCATTAATCCGCTGACATCTGCATCATCAAAGGTTATATTATCTGTAGGGGTGGGCATTCAGTACTTCGATTCGGTATTTAAGAATTTCGGTTCGGTATTTCGGTATTCGGTTTATCAATTGTGTATACCAAATACCATACCAAAATATTTCGGTACGGTTCGGTATTTCTTATTTCGGTTCGGTACGGTTTCGGTACGGTTTCGGTTTAAACCAAATCTATGTTACGAGGCTTCTGCTTATTCAAATTCGTAGCTCTTCGACTTTTGAAACCAATACAACTTGTATTAAACTAAAAATGATCGGTGAATCTGTTTGTTAAATGGTCTTTATTGAAATAATGTTTAGCTAAATATTCAAATTGAAATAGAAGTAACTATCTTACTTTTTAATTTAAAGTTTGCAAAATAGGTCATCGAAAAGGAAACCTTTTCTATTGATTCTAAATACTTTTCTACTCATAGTTTAAGATATCATTTTCACCTTTTTTTGTTATATTAGTAGTAATACGAGAAATATTAAATTAATAGGTGTTTTGGACTTTTGGGGTGTGGGCTTAAGGTTATTGGGCTAAAAAATTAAAAACGAAGGTTGGGCTTGGACTATACTATTTCGGTATTTCGGTATACCGAAATACCGAAATACCAAAATGCCCATACCGTATACCCAACCGAATTACCGAAATACCAAAATACCGAAATTTCCGTACCGAAATAAACCAAAATACCTAAAAAACCAAAACCGAAATACCGAATTAATTTGGTTTTCGGATTTTATGCCCACCCCTAATTGTCTGCATCCGGATTTTCACGAACCCGCTTTCCGTGTGTAATTGTGAACTTTGTGGCTACTTTGCAAGCCACTCCGTTTACTTCCTCACCTCCGTGTATCACATTGACAGTTCTTTTTGGAGATGGAGGTTTTGGGGGATCCTGCCTGTTCTTCATGTATGCTTGCTTACCTTTTTCACTAAACAATTCCGTTAAGTAGCCCTGTTTCAATAATTGTTCTATCTCACCTTGCAAAAATCTACAATCTGCGGTTTTGTGTCCGTGAACATTATGGAATTCACACCAGAAATCTGGGTTCCTTTTATTTGGGTTGGACCGTATTTCTTTGGGCCATCGAACCTTATCACCCATATTTCTTAATACTGAGACTAGTTCGGAAGTACTTACATTGAAGGTGTGATCCCTAATTCGTGCATTACCTCTAGTTCGTTCATCTCGATCTTTTCTGGATTTTGATGAGGATGAGCTCGCATCTCTACTTGATGGTCTATATTCTGACCGAGTATTTTCGAACCTGGGACGAGTGTCTCGTCCCGAGGGTCCCATGTAAGGATCATACCTATTTTTACCTGATCTCCTGTCTGATTCGGAACGCCTGGAACTGATACGATCTTCGTCTTTTGAACGAGCGACGGTATCTTCTTCTATACGAAGCTTGGTGTTGTACCTGTTATAGACATCATTCCATGTTGTAGCTGGGAATTCTCTCAAGCTTTCCTTTAGTCTTCTCGTGGCTTCTGAACTTTTGTCATTTAAGTTGCTTGCAAATGCCATGGCTGCCCAATTATCAGGCACCCTTGGTAGTATCATTCTTTCTCGTTGAAACCTGTCTACAAATTCACGGAGTAGTTTCGTGTCTCCTTGTTTATTTTAAATATGTCCTCCATTCTTTTCTCCACTTTTTGCGCACCGGAGTGTGCTTTAATGAAAGAATCTGCAAGCTCAGCAAAAGAATCAATAGAGTTTTCAGGGAGAAGAGAATACCAGGTTAGCGCTCCTTTGGTAAGCGTTTCTCCAAACTTTTTGACTAAGACTAACTCAATTTCTTATTTTGTCAAGTCGTTGCCTTAACTTTGGTGGTAAAAGCAGTCACATGGTCTCGTGGGTCAGTTGTTCCATCGTATTTAGGAACATCAGGCATTTTGAACTTCTTGGGAATAGGCAAGGGTGTTGCGCTTGGTTTCCAGGGTTGTTGAGAATATTTATCAACGTCAATGCCTTTGATAATAGATGGCACTCCAGGAATTTGTTCGATTCGATCGTTTTGTTCCTTCATGTGTTTCTACAGGGTTAGTAATAAAGTTTGCAATTCAGAGCTATTAGACATACCTGGTCTCGTTTCGAGAGATTCATTAGGAGTATCTCCCTTTCCTGAGTTTGCCAACCCAGACTAAAGATTTTCCACAATGATGGTATTATTGGGGGGTAGTGTTGATGGTGCAAGTGATGCTGTTGGTAATCCCCTTGCAAATTCTTGCAAAGCTTGGCTCACATACTCTGCAATCATTTGCTTTACTTGATCTTGTTCTACTGTTTGATCATTACCATTTTTATTGTTTTTGGATCTTTCTGGGGATTGCTCCCTTGAACCTCGAGGGGTTCCTACGGGTGATGGAGTTCCATCCCTTTGTTGGTTATTATCGTTGGGGCTCGACATAGTTCAAAGGATATTGCTTGAAAAGTAAACAAAGATTATCAGATTCCCAGTAACGGAACCAATTTGTTTAACCAAAGAATCAGATTCTTTGGCCAAAGCTAATTTTTGGATAAACGTGGGTTTCTGATAACCAAAGAAATGATGATAATTATGAATAAGTAAGTAAATAGAAAATACTAAGATGTGCAGAAAGTAAAGTGTATTATGATTGTCGTTCGAATGCCCTTTACAAGTTATATTTTCTTCCCTTATATAGGGAATTTCTTAATATAATGTCTACCTTTTACAATGATCACTCATTAATGTTTAATTATGACATTAATGTAACGTTACAAATAATAACCGTAACTGTTGCGTGAAAGTTGTGTAACGTGTGAATCATTAATTGAAGATCTTTGAATCTGCCCGTAGCTCTGTCCGGATTCATTTCGACCGTGTCACTTCCTTGTCTCAATCAGGTTGAGTCTCCCGTAGCTAATTACCTCGTAGGTATATTGCGTCGTGCCTCTTTGACCCGCACCTCTTTATAGAAAACCTGTCCAGTTGTCATGTTTTCCTAGCTCCACGTAGCTGGCCGAGTCATCAAGAATTATCATACGTGTGAAGCTCTTTTTTACCAATACACTCACGTGTGACTCAAGTGACATGGCGGTGGGTGCGGTCTTGGGCCAACGAGTGAACAAAATCTTTCACCCCGTTTACTATGCAAGCAAAATCATGAATTCCCCCTAAATGAACTACACCGTCACCAAGAAGGAATTGTTGGCTATAGTGTTTGCAATGAAGAAATTTAGGCCCTACCTTATGGGCGCCAAGGTGATAGTGCACACCGATCATGCGGCGCTCTGGTACTTAATGACAAAGAAGGATTCAAAAGCTAGGATTATGAGGTGGGTCTTATTGCTTCAAGAGTTTGATCTAGAAATTGTTGAGAGGAAGGGGAGTGATAATCAAGTTGCCGATCATCTATACCGGTTGGAAGAGCAAGGAAGGCCAAGTGATGCCCTTTAAATAAATGATACCTTTTCGGATGAGCAGCTTCTCTCCGTCTCTATGCATGATATGCCATGGTTTGCGGACATCGCCAACTTTCTTGTTACCGGTGTTGTCCCGTTTGAGCTCTCTTCTAACCAAAGGAAGAAGCTTAGACGGGACAACTTGGATTACTATTTGGATGATCCGTATTTATTCAAAATATGCAATGACGGCGTTGTGTCACCGAAGAAGAACAAGTGTCAATCCTAGAGTCTTGCCATTCCTCGCCCTACGGTAGTCATCACGGTGGGGCAAGGACAACTTCAAAGGTCTTGAGCTGTGGGTTTTATTGGCCAACTTTGTACAAGGATGCAAGTGAATTGGTAAAGAGGTGTGATGAATGTCAAAGATGGGTGGCATATCCAAGAAGGATGAAATGCCCCTCACGATGATCCTTGAGGTAGATATATTTGATGTGTGGCGCATTAACTTCATGGGCCCGTTCGTTAGCTCGTGTGGAAACACCTACATTCTCGTGGCGGTGGATTATGTCTCGAAATGGGTTGAAGCCGTGGCTTTACCCAATAATGAAGCCCGGAGTGTGGTTGGTTTTCTCAAGAAGAACATTTTCACAAGATTTGGGACACCCCGTGCTATCATAAGTGACGGGGGTTCTCATTTTTGCAATCGGGCTTTTGATTCATTGCTTGCCAAGTATGGGGTAAATCACAAAGTGTCCACTCCGTACCATCCTCAAGCTAGTGGGCAGGTTGAAGTTTCTAATCGGGAAATCAAGAACATTGTGGCCAAGACCGTGAATGCAAATAAGACTGATTGGTCTAGAAAGCTTGATGATGCTCTTTCGGCGTACAAGACTGCCTTCAAAACCCCAATCGGTATGTTTACGTACCGGTTGGTGTATGGCAAATCATGTCATGTACCAACGGAGTTGGAGTACAAGGCACTTTGGGCTTTAAAGAAGTTGAACTTGGATTGGGACACAACTGCACATCTTCGTGTTGATCACCTTAATGAGCTTGATGAGTTTAGATTCCACGTCTGTGCAAGCTCTTCTTTATACAAGGAGAAAATGAAGTATTTGCACGACAAGTATGCTAAGGACTGGGAATTCAAACTGGGAGACTTGGTGCTACTCTTCAATTCAAGACTTCGTCTCTTCCCGGGCAAACTCAAGTCAAAGTGGAATGGTCCATTCGAAGTAGTGTTGGTTACACCCTTTGGTGCTCTTGATCTAAAAAAACAAGAATGGTGAGATTTTTCGTGTGAATGGGCATCGGGTTAAACATTAATTGGGTAATTTTGAAGATATCCACGTGGTGGCTTTGCTGAAATTCAATTGAAAATGGTAACATGTGTCGTGCCGCGACGTTAAATCAGGCGCTTCTTGGGAGGCAACCCAAGTGTTTTCTTTTCTTTCCTTTTGTTTGCTTTTGTTAGAGTTGGTTTTTTTGGGCTAACCTGTTGTGAAGTGGTGTAGGATTTGGTGGATGCAGTGCAGGATCAAGTCTGGAAAATTGAGCAAGCTGGTAAAAATCTGCTGCAACGGTCAGAATTCCGCTGACATCGGTCACCAAACGCTACAACGAAGCATTGCCGCTGACAGCGGTCCAATTGAGCTAAAAAGTGAACTCTCTGAATCTCACAATCGCTGCAGCGAACGATATTCCGCTGTCAGCGGTGGGATTTCGCTGTAGCGGTAAAATTCCGCTGACAGCGGTGAGATGAATAGACCAGCAGCTTCAACGTGCCAGAAGCGCGGTCAGCGGTAAAATTCCGCTGTCGCGCTAGGTAAGTCGGTGGGGTCCCACCTCCTTATTATTTATACTAAGGGACCTCCTTCTTTTACCCTTTTCACTCATTTTCTTCCTAGACCAACATCTTTACTGCTCATACAATTTCACTGTTCATCGAAGACCATTGTTTTCACATCCTAGCATCTTACATCTTCATCTAACACTGGTATGTGCTCATTAACTGTTCTTAGTTGATAATTTGTTGCTAGTTTTTGGTGTGTTTTTATTTTTGTTCTCTTTTTTAGAATTATTGGAGCCCTAATCTTTAAGCATACTTCACCAATGTGTTCTAACTTGTGGGGGTAATGATTTCTGATTATCTAAGTGAGTATAGGGTTCTTCCTACCTCTGTTTCATGATGAATTTTGCAAAACTTGGTAAAACCCTAATTTTAATTTTGTTGTCAGTGCACCAATATATTGAACTCCGCTGCAGCGGACTAAAATTTTGCTGACAACGGAGTCTTTCAACCTTAATGTTGTGAACCCCAGAATTGCACTGCAGCGATTAAAAGTCCGTTGATAGCGGTGAAAGTTCCGCTGCAGCGGACCAAATTTCTGCTGATAGCGGTTCCAAGATTCAGAGAAGTGAGGCTCCTGATCCCTATATTTTCGCTGCAGCGGCCAAAAATCCCCTGACAGCGGTGACCATTTCGCTGCAGCGGTCAGTTATTCGCTGACAGCGAAATTCGTTTTGCACGCTGTTTCAATCTTTGCATCTATATTGTCTATGCTTTGATTGGGTACTTATGTACCATGTTTTAACAACTTTTGTTGTCATGTTTGCAGATAATGGTTAGATCACGAGGAGAAGCGGACAAGTAACCCGGGAGGGGCGACCCTTCAAGGGGTTGGGGTAAAGGCAAACAACAGGCTCCCTTGGGTCTGACAAAGGCAATCGGGAAGAAACAACAAAGAAAAAGGGCAATCCCCGACCATTCGGAATCTTCTGAGTATGTGCCCTCCCAGGAAGCTTCGGAGGGAATGAGTGGAGCAGCCTTAGCAGAGGCATTGTTCCAACCACGAAGGCTTGTCAACGAGCCCACTAGATCTGAGTCTTCTGATGATCTTTCCAGTGGCTCTACACCTCATGGGGACACCGGTGCTGCAACTCAGTCCACTGCCCCTTCTTGTATAGACCTTGACATATTAGATGAGGCACCTGATGATGGAAGGGGTAATGACACCCTAGTGCAGGCCTCATGAATTCTCCGGACTAGAAATCCTTTGGTGTGCAGGATCGGTTTGTCTCTGAACTGGCCTACCATAAATTCAGAGAATGGTGGCCCCAAAGATCACTTATCCCAGAAAGGCCATTCATCATCAAGGATCTCCTACCTCTAAAACCTAATGTGAAGAAGCAATTTGATGAAAGGGAGGGGTGGGATTTCTTCATTAGTAAAGTGGAAGATGCCAATGAGTATGATGTGAAGGAATTTTATGTAAATGTGGACCACACAAAAAGGTAAACATATCTTACCAAGGTTCGCAACAAAAAGATTTTGTACAATGGCAAGGCTTTCAATGACTATGTGGGTTTTGATGATGAAGATGAGACTCGCTACAATGAGAAAGTGGATTTGTGGGACTTAGCTCGTCCGTGGTTGGCTTCAGTTATTGCTATCCCGGGGACTACTCCAGCTTGGTTGGTTGCAGGCTCCGCCATCAAAAGGAACACACTCAATTTCGAGGCCAAGGGATGGGCCACCTTTGTTTGCAGCTGGATAGACCCCATCCTCCATGATAGTGACATGCCTCTCTCTAGGGATTTGATTGTGGGTGCAATTATGGACGGTATCCCGATTAATATCGGGAATTTCATGTCCAAGGTGATTGACTGGATCGTGCAGAGAAATGAAGCCTCCTATTCCTTTCCCAACTTCCTCACTATGTACTTCAGGGACATGGAAGTTGAGGGGAGGGATTTTGATACTACAGTGAAGCCACGATAAGCTTTTTCGTGGTATAGTTTGAAGAGTCCGGACAACCCCAAGGCGAAAAGGAAAGCCACTACATCCACATCCCTTGGTACTTCCACTGCTACCAAGCCTTCCGTTGCTGCCGAGGGCTCCACTGCTTCTGAGGGGCCCACTGTTGCTGCTGCCCCAGAGTCTTCGTCAGGTCCTGCCATGTCCATTCCATTCCCAGTGCCATGATCTTCCACTTACCTTCATACGGACTTGAGGGTGTCTCAGACTTTAGTTGGTATCACCAACTGGCTGTCGGTAACGTCCTCTAAGCTCACTGACCTTTCTACCACTGTTGCAGCTCAGTTAGCTCTGACACCGATTGCACTACCTCCTACTCTGGAGGACACATTGAAGAGCTTAGTGGATAACCAAAAGAAGATCATGGAGACACTTGATAAACAAGGGAATGAGATTCACTATTGGGGAAAATATGTGAAGAAAATGAAGAAGTCTCAGGAAGATATGAGGAAGGTTCAGGTGGAGATGCAGACTACTCAAGCTGACTTGAAGAAAGAGGTCGCGAAGCTCGCAGCTGCAGGGGACATCCCCCTTGATCTGTTGATGGGAAAGTCGGTGCCCACCGACCAGGAAGCACAGGTTAAGGAGACAGAGCTCCCAGCAGCCCCAGTTTGCAGAAGCGCCCTCCCGCAGACTGATGATATGGAGATTCAGCTTGAGGATCCAGTGGACGAGACATCCTTACAGCCACAAGACCCTTCTACATCCACTGGCACTGTACTTTCTTCTTCTATAGTTGATCCTTCCCCCATGCAGTCAGAGGCACCATAGGGAGTTTTCTTTTACTCTCTCTCACCCCTTTCCCTTCTCTATATTTTTGGTTATTTAGCATTGAGGACAATGCTATTTCTTATTGGAGGGGGTGGCCTCTATTTGATATTTGGTGATTCAGACACTTTTTCCTTTTTTGGATTGTAATAACTTATGACACTATTTTTCTTTTCCTTATTTACATTTTCGTACCTTTAGTTTGTTTTACGTTTAGCATGTATATACTCAGTTTCCTCTTTTATGTATATATTCATTTCCCCCTTTTATGTATATTCGTCTTAATCCCCTATTGTACATATTCATTTTTACTTTCCGTATTTCTATTTTATTACTTCTTCAATTTTTCCATTTGTACTTTAACTTTTTATTTCATTTAGTAGCTTCTTTTTAAAATTTATAGCTTCTTCTTTACTTTTTGCGCTGTCAATAAGCCCCTGGTTTTCTTAAGGCCACGGTTCTTTCCAGGGGGTGTCTCTTCCTTACGATGGACGGTGTGACGACCTTCTTAAGGGATTGGGTCAGTTTTTTTCGTTTCTCTTTAGTGTTTTTGTTTTCCTTTGTTTTGATAGTAGTGAATAAATGTGATTCAAATAAAGCTTCACTTGGCACCAACATACTTACCTTTGACCTCATGGTTAGAGACAAGTTACAGATGAGTCTAGTTCTAGTTGTGACCCTTAGAGTCTTGAGTTTACTGAAACTGTCGTCAGGTGGTGTATATGGCCATATGTGAGTTTTCAATCTGAATCGAGGTTGTTGTGGGCCCTCGCCTCGATACTCTTTAATAATCCTGAGGTTTGTGAGGTGAGGTTTGAAATTGCATCCCGAGTGTCGTGCCTAAAAGTCTAGAACTTGCCCCAAGTGTTTGTTTAGGTGAAATCTTACGTTAGCTCGACTTGTGAAATTATCATAGGCCTTCCTTGATTTCCTACTGAAATTAAAAGATTTCCATAGCCTACCTTGACAAGATCCCTAGTCAACCCCTTTTAAGCGTGAGCCTATTTGTTCAAAACCCACATTATGAACCTTCATCCGTTCTCTAATGATCCTCTCTTGGCACCCATTCTTTCCTTGAGCACTCATGATGAATAATAGTCAAAACCATAAGTTTGGGGGAGAGACGAGGAAATGAATAATGATGAAAGGCATTGTAATAAAAGAAAAGGCCAAAGAAAAGGATGAAAAGCAAAACGAACCAAAAAAAGAAAAAGAAAAGCAAAGGGTTGAAAGGAAAAGCAAAGTTGAAAAAGGGCGTGGAATGATGAAAAAGAAAGAAAAAGGGAGAAAAATGAGCTCTAAGTAAAAGAAAGAGCGACAATGAGTCTCTCTAAGTTCCTCAAGGAAAAGAGTGTGACTCAAAGAGTCAAGAAAAACATAAGCCGAAATGTGCAAAAAATTGGAGCGCTTAAGGAGAGATGTTCTATCGTAGTTCATCATGACAAACTTTGATACAAAAAGCCTCCATTACATCCCGACAAAGCCCTATAGGATCTCAAGTTGAGTGAGCTTACATTAGTAGTGATTTACACGAGGGACAAGCCTATGGTACTTAAGGCCGGACTTGAGGCATTCTTTTGAGAGTGAAGTGAGCACCCCCTTGATAAACCCAATTTTGAGAGTTCATTCTATATGGTGAGATGAGCCCATGGAGAGTAGAGGAGAAAGAGTCCGGGATCCACAGTGATTTGGGTGAAAGAGAGAAGCTCTTTGACGACTTGAGTCAACTCTTGAAGCTTTGGTGTCACATTAGATCTAGTGAGCCAAGAAAATCATTGCATAATGTTGTCAATAATACATTTGTGTTGAGGGTATTGTTAGTCCCAATTGAAGCTTGATGAAATCACATTTGAATGGCTGAAATACTTTTTCTTTCGTTTACAGAGGTGGGAGTTATCTTGTTTGCTTGAAGACAAGCAAAAACCTAAGTTTGGGGGAGTTGATAACTAGTGATTTGTGCATATTATTTATCCCCGTATCTTAGGGTTTGAGGCGAATTTGACTAAAATACTCCCAAAATTTGATGCAAGTTGTTTAAATTGCAGGATTTGAGTTGAATTGTGAATATTGACTTAAAACGACTAAAAAAGGAGCAGAAACTTGCATTTTCCCAGTACCCAGCAGGAGCGCTGTCCACGCCAATATTCCGCTGCAGCGGTTGTCACTTCGCTGCAGCGAAATTCCAATGGCGTTGTAAGTTGCATCTTGGTTCATGATGTGGAACGTTGTCTCTAACGTGACTCCTCCGACTAGGACGAGTAGCATTATTTCTCCTGAAGTTCGTTCAACTGCATTGTTAAATCCTGTCAGTGTTATGCGGCGTGGTACTATCTTATCCTTGAGTCTCAATTGGGCGAGAACTCGGGGTGGATAATACATGCGTCGCTTCCGTCGTCAACCATTATTCTCCTTACGTTAGTGTCTAAAATTTGTAATGTAATAACAAGAGCGTCAAGGTGAGGGAAAGTCAAACCGTGGGTATCTGACTTATTGAAGATGATACTGTCTCCAAGGTCGTCATACCGTTCGTGTGTGGTTGATCGATTTATCTTGTGCGTGGTGGTGAATTTCACATGATTAATTGTGGCATCGTCGTCTCCGCCGATGATCATTTGGATGGTGCAGGTGGGGGAGGTTGGCTTTGGGGGGCCTTGGTGTTGTTCCCGTCCCATACCAAAATTGGCTCTTCTGCGGTCACTCATCAATTCTTTTAGGTGTTCTTGGTTGATCATGTTCACCACTTCTTGTCGCAAAACTATGCAGTCTTTTGTCTTTCTGACGTATGGTTGGTGCCTGTCACGGTTGGGACGTAGGGCTGGGTGATCCCTTCGGGTGTCATTGCGACAATCTCGTCTAAACTCTGTATGGACTGACGTTAGCCGTTGAGTTGGGCCGTTGTGGTCGTCTTCATCTGCTCGAACTTCGGCGCAGTAGGCATTGTGGATTTCCTCCCAGGTTATGGGAGGATACTTCATGAGCATGTTCAACAATTTTCTGGTTGCTCTCGGCCCAATTCTGTTTAGTCCGTTCTGGAAGGCAGCTACGGCCATGCCTTGAGATACATTTGGCAGGCTCATCCTAACCCTATTGAATCAGGCAAGGAAATCCATGAGTCCCTCGCTAGGTGACTGTCTAATGGCGAATATGTCGCTCACCCTGGCGTCGGTCTTTTTAGCTCATGCGTGGGCGGTCACAAACTTATCGGCCATTTCCTCGAACGGTGTTATGGACCGTGCTGGCAGTTGTGAGTACCATGTCAAGGCTCCCCATGTTAGGGTTTCGCCGAGTTTCTTTAATAGCACATATGGTACTTGTTCCTTTGAGAGGTTGTTGCCTTTCACTACCGTGACGTAATGGATTATGTGGTCTTCAAGATTTGTCGTGCCGTCATATACTTTCAAATAAGGCAGCATGTTGAAGGTTTTGGGGATGGGATGTGGGGCCGCTTCCTCGCTGTATGGTTGCTCTATGAATCGACCAACGTCTCATTTGGGTGGGAGTTTTGGGGCACCGAGTATCTTGTCGACCCTTTCTTGGTGCTCCTTCATTTGATCTCGTAGTGCCTTATTTTTATTCTCCATTTCCTCCATCTTCCTCAATATGGATGCGATTGCGTCATTACCTGCATCAACTGTAGCATTAATGTTACCTGTTGGGCGGGGGGCAGTTTGCTCGTCGGCGGTAGTTGCTTCTGGCGGTATGGCATTCTGAGCCACTCCTTGGATAGGCTTATCGAGGAAGTCATTAAGCATACTTGTTATCCATGCTTCCAGTAACCTTTTCACCGCTGGTGGCTCTTCCTCAGTTGTGGACGTGGAAGCGCCTCTTTCTCGAACAACCGTTACACTTTCGTGGGGAGGGGGTGAACCACCTTGCCCGGTTGTGACGCTGGACGTGGTGTTAAGCTCTCCTCCGTCATTATTATCCTAATTGATGGTGTTCATGAGGTTAGCAATAACGTCTGCAATGGCTTTCAACCTTTCTTCTCCTCTTCCTGCCATTGTTAGTTTATGCAGATGGAAAAGAGATTATTGTGTGCGTGTATGTGCTGTTACTTTTTTTTTTAATCTAACGGGAACTACAGATTTTAACTTGAAAATTCCCACAAACGGCGCCAAATTGTTTTACCAAAAATGCGATAAACACTTTTATGAGATATTTTATTAATGAAACGGAAGGTTAATCCTAGTTAAACTTAATAGCTGTCGGATCTGTGAATGTGGTGATAAATAGAAGAAACAAAGATGCAGTAATATTAAATTTCGGACAAAGATACTGCCGATGATGACTGTATGAGTCAGTGGAATAAATGCATGCAATGACAAGAAACATAAATAAAAGATGATGTGCCTGAAAATCAAGTAGTGATAGTTAACAATCACATTGTCAACGAAGCAAATGACGAGATACGTGGATCCGACATAATGTTCTTGGATCTTGTATATGAAAAGGTTTCTTTTAACTTGTGAATCGATAGAAAAGACAAGAAGTGTATATTCTTACAACAATTAATGTTATAAAGTGTTCTCTCTCAGAGTTTTTCGATGCCTTTTTCCTCACCCCTTTTTCCTATAAATAGGGGACATCCTTTAAGGAACCCTAAAAAAGTACAAAGGAGGAAACATTCTGCTAGAATATTCCTTCCTTCTAACTTAAAGATATACTACCGTTACAATGGGTCTCTGATGTCGACCCCGTTCGAATTAGGGCCTTCAAACCTTATTGTTGGCTGACCTAATCTTCGACCTTAGCCGTTATCACCTGTTAAGATTGATCCAAATTTCGACCAATACACCTCCACTGGCTATTATTAGTTTAAGCAGTTAGGTAGGTTGCTATTTGGGTTAATTCTTCTTCTTATTATGATGTCAAAAAAGTATTTTCTTTCATTTTAACCAAACGAGTACTTTTTTCATGTTGTAGAAAGAGTACTTTCTTTTTCAACGATAAAAAAGAGCATTTTCTTTTTAGTTGTGTAACACAAATTTCAACGTTGTTTTTGCGACAAAAGGTAAAGCAACACATTAGTCCCTTTGGGTTTGTGTAAATTTTAAAAGAATAATTAATTTTTTGAAGAAAATAGAGTCTTGAAAATGTGGGTAACTGGGGTAGGGGGAAGGGAAGGTGGAAGGGGAGCACGGGAAAAATGGGGATTTGGGAGAAGGGGGAGGGGTAAGAAAAGTAGCATAAGAAAAATTCTAAAAAATATTTTTTACTCTCTAAACAAACACTAGAAAAAAAAATCGGTAAAAGTTTTTCACTCACCAACCAAACAAGGAAAAATAAATGATAACCACTCATTTTCTAGGAGAATATTTTCCTATGGAAAATATAGTTTTTCATATCAAACATGGAGACTAAAAGTGTACCTCTTTATTAAAGAATGTGGACTATTAGTGCTCTATGTAAAAGAAATAGGACTAATTTGAGTTAAAATCCAAAAATACTGGATTATTTTGGGCATTTTCTATAAATATTGTGTGCGAATAAGTTGTTGCCTAAACTATATAGTAGATTCTTATCTACCTGGTGCAAACATTCAAAATAGAGCCATAATTTTATAGAACAAGAAAGTAAAACAAAGAATGTTGACAGACAAAAATAGACAATGATTTACCAAAACGGATAACTTAGGTTTAAAAAGGTTTTAAATGTCAACAAAAACATCACTTTTGTATATTAAAATGCTTCTCCATTCATTTACAAGAAGAAAATGTGAACACATTTCTGTATACAATAAAAAGATCTATTCACCTCTTAGGTTAGCAAACAAAATTGGCTGTGATGTTATACAGAGTAGAAAACAAAGCTATCTGACTAAAAAAAACAAAAGGAAATTATATTTGCATTGATCATAAGATTAGACAGCAGTTAGACCACTGTATCTCGGCCTTGTTCTCTCTGGAGATAGACCTTCTTCCATGGACTTCCTCTTATTATTACTATTGCCTTGAGACTGTTGAATTTGCTGTATTTTCTCTGTGTCCAATTCTGTTTTTGGCTGTGGCTGTGATTCTTCTGATAGAACTTTTTCAATTTCTGGTGATTCTTGATTTTCCTTTGTGACAATTTTCTCAGATTTGCATTTGGTTTTCATCATATGGGGTCTAAGCTTATTAACATCTGATAATCTGACTGGTTTCAAGAAAAATTCTTCTGCTCCTCCTTCTAAGCATCTGATGAATCAGTCAGAAAACATTATTAACTCTTTATTGTTTATCCAATAATCTTCATTAAGGTAACATTGTGCTTGTTAGTATTTACCTATTGATTCTTGAAGGAACATTCTCAGATGACATAATGACTACTGGAATATTTCTAAATGATGAAGATTCCTGTCACAAAAAAGAGTACAGATATTGATTTACCAAATAGATAATTTGATTGGCAAAAGAATCTAGTAAAAGGAAAAGTTGTTTCAGCAGGGGTCCAAAAAAGGAAAGACATAAAACCATAGGTACATGTCCTTTCAACATCTAATTATGCAGTACACATATAGGTGGGCAACGGCCGGACAACAAAGGTCTATTGTATGCAACATTACCCTGCATTTCTGCTAAAAGCTATTTTCACGATTCGAACCCGTGACTTCAGTGGCGGAGACAAGATTACCGCCAAGGGGTTAAAAAAAAAGAAAAAATTAAAAGGGTTACATCAAATGAGAATAGAACCAATGAACTTACAAATCTTTTGAACCTTTTGACGATTAAGTTATGCTTTTGAGTTGTATCAAGGGGATTAAAAACATAATATATAGAGGTAAATAAATAGATTTTGCATTAACTTTTCTCAAGTTTGCCGGTACACATACAGGTGGGCTAGATTTCCTAACAAGATTCTCAACTGATCTCAAAGTTGAAAGGTGAGAAAAGGACAAACAATTTGATGGGGAAAATTTATGTCTTAAAGTATATTATTACCAAGAAAGGAAAATGATGGTATAAATCAGAAAAAGAATAAAAGAGGAATATGGCAGCAAGATGAATAAAAGAAGAAACTTTAAAGCATACCTTAATTTTCTTGAGCAAATCATAGCCTGTCATACCAGGCATACAGTAGTCAGTAATAATAAGATTTACTTCCACTTCCTGCAAATTCCAAAACAAAAAAGATTAACTTTCAGAGGAAATCAGTGGGAAATCCAAGAACCAAAAAAAAAAGGAAAATTTTCTGTTAAAACTTTCTTGAAAAATACAACAAGTCAGTTCAAGAAAGTTAGTGAAGTGGGAAAATGAACATTACCTGAGGGGGATTTGGATGATTTTCATGTTCTTGTAATCCCAAAAATTCTAAAGCTTTATTTCCAGAATCCACAGTAGTAACTGCCATTATTAAAAAATTAAAAAAAAATGCAGATGCACACAGTAGAAAATCAATAAAAATCATATCTTGGAATCACTTTGGCAAGAAAAATAAATGGAAATAGAAACCAACAACAACGAGAATAATCCAGTGAGATCCCACAAGTGAGGTCCGAAGAAAATAGCGTGTACTCACACCTTATCCCTATTTTGGAAAAAAATTACCTTGGCAAGCAGAGGTTCTAAAGAGTCTCTCAATGAGCTTTCTATCAATCAAGCTATCATCTACAGCTAAGACATGAAACTGTTGCTCAGCAGCTGCCATTCCCATTGAAGAAAAAAAATTAGATTTTTACTTAATTCCTTGGTGGAGTTATTGGTTGTGGTGTTTTTTTCTTCTTTGTCTATGTTTCTGTTATGAGTATGAGGAAGGAAGAAGAGTGTGGGAGGTTTGGCTTTGTAATGAAATAAGTCGTACCAAATTCCACAACAAATAAAGCAAGATCTGACCAGATTTCATCCCAAAGATTATAACACAAGCAATGGAGAAAGAAAAAAAAGCTGGTAAAATTTGAGTAAAAACAGAATAAATATTTGAGGATTTCTTGGAAGTTGGTATAATAACAAAGCAATTACAGAAGGGAGAAATGTATAGCTCTACATACATATATATGAGTGTGTGAAAGTAAGAAAGGGAAAACTAAGTGGGCGTTTGGACATAATAATTGTAAAATATCGGCAAAAAATAAATTTTGTTTTTCAAGTGAAAATGGTATTTGAAGAAAAAATAAAAAAATTTGGAATTCATGTCCAAATGCCTACTTGGAGTTTTTCATATTTTCGAAAAATTCAAAAATTCATCTTTAAGTGAAAATTTATGATCAAACATCGATTTCGGAAAAAAGAAATTTTTTTGAAAAAAAAGTGAAAATTTTCTTATTTCCAAACGGGCTCTAACTATTGGGATTGGCAAGGAAAGTGGAGGGTTCTTTGGTGGTGGCATTATGGGGGACCGGGTGACGGGGCCATAACATCGCTAAAAATTTAGGTTTTATAAGTATGTAACACATATTAAATATTATTTATCGTAAGTTTTTATTATTTTTTCTAAATTTGAACAACTTTAAAAAAAAATATTTTGTCTCGCCACTGGTCATGGGACCCATAAAAATCATGTGCACTTACCATATCTTGAGCAGGTGGGGGAGTAGTGTGCAAAGAGAGGCCAATTTGTTTTGATTCCCTTTTAAGATTTGCTTCCCATGGCCATTCTATGTGTACCCCATCTATGTATATTTCTTTTGAGTTTTGACCCCATCATTTTATGTATATTCTTCCCCCATTCACTCTTCAAATGCTACAGTGAATACCCTTTAAGTGAAAGAATTGAAAAATAGGGAGGCAAGAAGGCCTGAGATATGGATGTGCGTCAATGAATAGCTTTATATATGAGTATTATTTGTTCAACTTGAAGGGTGTCTCGGCGTAATCGGTAAAATTGTTTTCATGTGACCAGGTGGTCACGGGTTCAAGCCGTGAAAATAGTCTCTTGCAGAAATGCAAAATAAGGTTACGTACAATAAACCCTTGTAATCCGGCCCTTTTCGATCTCTGCGTATAGCGAAAGCTTAGTGTACCAAAGTGCTCTTTTTATTATTTGTTCCATTTGTAGTAATTGGATAGAGAAAAGAGGAGACAAACATATTGACCGTAAAAGGTTTTGAGAAAGAAAACATTAAACTAAATTGGGACCCTTCAAGATTCTCTCCAATTACCATGTCGAGAGAAGTAGCAGTAAAAATTTGTTTGCACCCAATCTTAATATTAAACCAATGAATGCAACCTATATGTTTTTATATTCACATTTATCATGTTCTCACTTTAAATTTAACTGTTAAAAGCTTAAAGCTTTGGTGTATCTTGTGTGCGAGTACATATTTACTAAAAGAACTATAGACTTGATCTTTTTTTTCTTAAGTGTGGAAGGGGAGCCTTGACGTAATTGATAAAGTTGATGTCACGTGTTCGAGCCATACAAACGACGTCTTGCAAAAATGTAAGGTAAGACTGTATACAATAAATCCTTGTAGTTCGGCCTTTCTCTGGCGGTAAACTTGATCATTGACTCTTTCTCCTCCTTTTTTTTCCTTTTGATTTTCACTCGGAGAAATTTGTAATGTCCCTCTTCCGATAATTGGTACCAAATTCTTTCGGGGCATTTGCATTTATACTCGCTTTTTGAGTAACGTTTTAACTTGTACTCGCTTTGCAAAAAAAATTGCAAGCGTACCCACTTTTTCGCGTAACTTCAGCATAAGGGCCTGAAGTAGCAAAGGCAATCACGCAAACTTCAGCATTCTAGTAGACGAGCCTGAAGTAGCAAAAATTGCTGAACCAAGTGAGCTGAAGTTTTTGTTTGTTATTGCTGAACTTTAGCATGTTTTAGCTGAAGTTTTTCACGTAAACTTAGTGTTGGCTGAAGTTTTTGTTTGTAATTGCTGAACTTAAGCATTCTAGTAGCTGAAGTTTTGTAATTTTAGATATTTTTGTTATAAACTTCAGTTGTTGAGATATGAACTTCAGGCATTTTTTTCTATGAACTTCAGCCATTTTAGTATAAATTTTAGATATTTTAATATAAACATCAGAAATTTTATTATAAACATCAGACGTTGGCTAAGATTTTCAAATATATGCGGGTATATACTTCAGATACTAAAGTATAAACTTAAGAAATTCGAGTCTGAAGTTAGACGTTGTTATTGGCGAACTTCAGATGCCTAAGGCTGAAGTTGTTTTAGTAATTCTGATCCAGCAAGAGTGCAGGCAAAAGTGAAAGGCAACACTACCAATAGAACCATGTATTACAACCCAAAAACATGAGTCAATCAGTTAAATTCATGAAATTTAAAACTAGTAAGCTGAATCCAACAAGTTACTATCATCTTCTTCAAAACTTATTTTAGAAAGTTATTTATAATTTGTTTTTAAATAATCTGATAAACATACTTATGGAAATCATCCCCATGAACTGAAGTTTCATAGCAGCACCAACAACAACAGAAGAAGAAGAAGGAGGAGGAGGAGGAGGAGGAGGAGAAAGGGGCCTGAAGTTGTTTAAAGAGTGGGTACAAGTATATATTAAATGGGGGTTATCAAATAGGACGTTCGTGCAATTTTTACAATTCTTTCAAATGATATTGCGTGACTTCACTTGTTTTAGTATAAAATAAAATTGTCTAGCAATTTCTATTTATCATTATCAAGAATCTCGTTTTTAAAAAAAAAGTTAAGCGTCGAGAATAAGGGGAAATTAAATTAAAGAGACACAAGAAAATTAGCTGTAACAAAAATAAGAGAATAAAATAGATAACTATGACTTCTCATCACACGTTTGTCTAGAGTGCTACAAAAAAGATTCCTCGACACACCATATTATATATGGTACAACATTATCACAATTAATCCACATCCCAAAGATCATAAGAAAAAGAAGTGTCTTTGTGGGGGCCAAAATGGATTTATACCAACATAAATATGACAGGTCTTTCACTCTATTCCTAAAAATTAATTTGAGCTTTCAATTGATGAGTTGAAAGAGCAGTGGATGAAATGTATGTAAATAAATATTTTAAAACAAGTAGTATAAAATTTGGACCAAAGTAATTGAATTCGGCCGAATTCTAGCGTATCTCTAGGCTACCATCCATCCCTCCATATTTAGGACAAGGAGAGAATATTACTGTGGATAATGAATATAGTGTAAGATTCTAGCAGATTGTGTCTACCTCTTGAGGAACCTTGCATGTTTTGCCTCCCTATTGTTCATCATCACTTTGACCCTACCATTGATTTATTCCCATGTTTTATGGATCCATAAAAGTATCCTATTTCTGGTCTTTTTTGCTTAGCGTAATACATTAGGACTATATATAGTGTAATCAAAATTCTTAAAGCAGACGCAAATAAATTCTAGCAACATGTTCTCAAAGCTTAAGAAAGCAAGATAACTTTTCATATTAGAGTTATGCTTATATGTGTAGTGACATTAATTGCTTAAACTTTTTATACAATCACATTAAATTGATCTACAATAAAATGTAAATTTTTAATCACAACCAGTATGGTAACTGTTGCGATCAAACATACCCACGCAAGTATACGTGGTCGTCAAGTAATAGAGTAGTGAGTAAAGTATTGTTCCCACGAAGACTTATGACTAACTTTCGACTGATTCAAACTCAAATGACTTATCGTTTCAAGAGATTTCTCACAAAGTAAATAATTTACTACCTAAAAATTATAGAGTATGCAATAACTAGAATTCAACCAAAACAATTAAACAATTTCTAATAAAAATCAATAGGAGATAATATTTCAGGGTCACGTTACTTTTAATTTATTTGTACTTTTCCTTTCTATAATTTAAAATAAATATTTCTTTAGAAAAGCTATGGCGTGATAGTTTACTCCCATACCAAAAAGAAATTTTAAAAACATGAAAAACGAAAAAGATGGTCAAATACTAGTAATTAGTAGGCCTATATGTCCTAATTTCTGACTTTTGCTTCTCATAATTGAGGGCAATTATATACTCAAAATCTTTCTAATGTCGAAAAAGATGAGATATCATGCACGAACTGTTTGACTCCTAGCATTATCATAACGTGTGATGTACGTAGCACAAAACATGCTTATAATTCATACATACTCTACCACTTACGATAAATAAATTTAATAATTATTCCATTTTTTTTAATATATATTGTTAAATTGAAGTTAGATAATTTGACGAAGTTTATTTTAAAGTGAAGCATCTAATCATCACATGGTTTTGTCATAGTTTGGTTATTGGGACATTTTTCATGGTCCCCTTCTATACTTCTTCAGGATTTGTTGCTTCAATTCTACAACTTTGTTTTCTCCTTTTCTTTTCTCTTTTCCTCATTGGTCCCGATTTTGAGATGCGTGGGACCGCTAAGTTCTGCATCTTTACCCATTTTAATATTCCTTTACTGTAGCTTTCGAGAGAGATTAGAAAATATATAATTTACGATTTAATTTACGTAAATTCTACTCATATGTTTGATCTATACGAGGACAAACGTTAAGAGGTTATTAATGAAAGAAAAAAATAAGTGGAAAAAATTGACTAAGAACAAGAAGGAAACAAGAATAACTTATCAAAAATACTAATCACTGTCGTAAAAGCGATTTCGGCCCGATTATGTGTAAATCGATAAGACCGATCGCTCCTCAAGGTTCTACAACACCTCCAAACACGTGCACTCGTGGCCGGAAGTTTAGAATTTGCACAAAACAATTGCCCAGATATCGGTTAAAGAAGAAGAGAGATGAAGGTGTGTTTCTGTGTTAGATCCAATTTCTGATGTTTGCGAGACCACTCCCCTTTTACTAGCTCTTTACAAGCCCAACAAAGAGCAATTCAATATAAAGAGAAGGAAAAGACTTTCCACCACCAATGAACGACACTTTGTCTTTCACAAAAGACAAAGATATAAAAAAAAAAAAAATATCTTTAACTTTGCATTAACGAGATTAATAATATCAACAATTAACAAACTCATCTTGGCTAACATTAGTTTGGCTGCTGTGTTGAATATGGAATTTTATTCATGAGAGAATAAAGTGGCAAATCCATCTTATGAATTTATTAGAAAAATAAGTCAAAATAATCAAAGTCTACGAAAAAGGTCAGCTCTTATTTAAATACTGAAATTTTGTTACTAAAAGTAGAGGATTTAGTGGCGGCGGACAAATTCTCTAGCCAGAAAAATTGGTTGCTAATCCTATTAAGCTTTTCCTTTCTTCTTATTTTCTTTTTGAGGATGCAATGGACAACCTTAGCTTAGATAAATTGTGGTTCTATCTTGCCTACCATTTGAAACTACAATAATAAATTAATTGTAATATTTTAATATTTGACTTGTCAATGTTACTTAAACGGTTAATGTCAACTATGACATTACTGGTATGCCTAATCTCTTCTTGTCTCTAGTAAATAAGACGTGATTAGATACGGTTGGCCGATTTAAATTCGTGACAAAGACATATTCCAATTGCAGGGATAATTTAGTGCTAGTTCAACTAAACGTATTTATTCTTTTTCTTCATTGATTACTTACGATCACATTGACAATCCAAAGACACGACTTTGCTCTTCTTTTTTTTGGGGAGGGGAGGGGAAGGATACACATATCTTCAACAACAAAAACAACAACATACCTATGGCGTCATTATTATCCCACACCGTAGGGTTTGGTTAGTGTGTACGCAGATTTTACCCCTACCTTGTGAGGATATAGAGGTTGTTTCCAATAGACCCTCGACTCATGAAAGCATAAGCACCACAATAATGAAAATATAGACAAGAAGGGACAGTACCAAAAAGTCATATAAAAGCAGAATAAAAGCAACAAGACAGTAAGGTGACCAACAATGAAAGAAAACAAACTTTAGTCATAAAAACCTACTACCAACAGAAAGCGAGAATGTGCGTCAATACTACTATTATGAATACTGTAGACTATCTACTCTACTACCCTAATCCTCGATCTCCATACCTTACTATTAAGAGTCATGTCCTCGGTCAGCTTAAGCTGGGCCATGTTGTATACGGCTAAAATCGAGGATACCCGATTATATGGGCTCGAGGGTCTGCCTCGATATAAAGATCATATTGAAGCGAGCTCGAGCTCAAAGACACGAAGACCGAAGAATAGAGATCGGTCAAGACCAACATCGAGCAACATAATAGCAAGATATCAGCGATCGACCACAGAACTCGGCGGGAATATCGGGAGTGACAGAACTACTAACGGTTATAGACATCAATCATGGATTTTATTTCCGAAATTAGAGTTATACCTTATTAGGATTCCTTTACTATATAAAGAGGAACCCTGTTCATTTTTAATATGATATACACTTACTGAGAAATAACAATTCGCTGCTCTTTACTTGCTTACAATTTACCATTGTTCTTATTGTTTTTAACGCGTGATCTCAAGCTTGTTCCAAATCGAGGTCGATAACTAGCAACGACACTGTTTGATTTATCTTAATCGTTTAATTCATTTATATATATAGTCATTTATCAATTGGCATTGAATCAGATCACGTATCCTTATAACTATATTACAAGTTTAATTATTACTCGTATTTCGAGGTAAATAGTTTGGCGCCAAACGTGAGGCTAAGGATAATAGTGATCGCTCAGTGTTAATTCTGGTAAAATACACTATTTTACACTTGTTCTTGTCAAGAATTTTTGTTTTCAGGTTGAATCATGTCAAACTCACAAAAAACACCTACACACGGCGACAACGGTCTCGGACTCCACGAAGAAAACGAGAATGTTATCGCCTCAGGAATCGAGGCGCCACAGGCTGACCTCGGAGGAGCGCCGCCCGTCAACCCGGTTGATGTCAGTTCTCATGTTGCTTTGAATGCGGATTTAGGCACATACCCCGAAGGAAGTGTACGCAGAGAGGGTCGAACTAACGGTAGAGGTACACAGGGCAGATGAGACGAAGGAGTTAGTCTCCAAGTAATATTTGAAATGCTTCAAGCTCAACAAAATGCCATTGCTCAGTTACAAAATCAGCACAGGGCACCAAATTGGGTCGAACATGAGGTTACTCGGCCTACCGAGCTAGTGCCTGAAAGGTCGGGTGATAATACTTTGACAACCGATCCTGCTATAATGAGGATGCTCGAGGACCTCACTAAGAGAATAGAATCGGGAGAAATGAAAATCAAGTCCAACGACAAGAAGGTGGAAACTTACAACTCCCGAGTTGAACAAATATCAGGGGCACCGCCAATCTTAAAAGGAATGGATTCTAAGAAGTTCGTACAAAAATCGTTCCCTCCGAGTGCGGCTCCGAAACCCATCCCAAAGATGTTCCGTATGCCCGATATAACTAAATACAACGGGACCTCTGACCCAAATGATCACGTTACTTCTTACATGTGCGCCATAAAAGGAAATGATTTGGAGGATGACGAAATCGAGTCGGTATTGCTGAAAAAGTTCGGAGAGACGCTGTCGAAGGGAGCTATGATTTGGTATCACAACTTGCCACCGAATTCTATCGATTGGTTCGCCATGTTGGCGAATTTATTCGTAAAGGCACACGCTGGGGCCATAAAGGTTGCAATAAGAAAATCAGACATCTTGAAAGTGAAACACGGGGATAACCAGATGCTAAGGGAGTTCTATATTGATTCCAAATGGAACGTATGGAGTTATCACCAGCCACCGATGATTGGGCTGTTCAAGCTTTCACATAAGGATTGAATAAACGAAGTTCGATAGCATCACGCCATTTGAAACAAAACTTGATCGAGTACTCAGTTGTGACTTGGGCAGGTGTTCACAACCGATATCAGTCGAAGATTAGGGTCGAAGACGACCAATTGGGAGCCCCCCAGGTTCAGTACATCCAAACCGGTCGACGGGTAAAAATCAGAGAGATGTTGATAGAGAATCAAGACCGAATAAAGATAGATACCAGCCATATGTTGCAGATCGCAGGAATAACGGTCCGGGACGCAACTCCCCCCGGAACGATCGAATGAGTGACCGAGGGAAAAAATTCTCGGGGACTTATGAGTAAAACGGGCTTCGACAAATATGCGGATCCCACAGAAGTGCCTCAGTTATCAGAGTACAATTTCAGTGTTGATGCATCGAGGATTGTATCGGCTATCAAAAGGATCAAAGACACTAGGTGGCCCAGACCTATGCAGACCGAACCTTCTCAAAAGAACCCAAACTTGATGTGTAAATATCATAGCACGCATGACCATATGACCGAAGACTGCAGATAACTGAGGGAGGAGGTAGCATGATTATTCAACGAAGGCCATCTTCGAGAGTTCCTCAGTGATCGAGCTAAAAATCACTTCAGGGAAAGACACCAACAGAAAGAACGAGCAAGAAGAACCTCAGCATGTTATTCAAATGATCGTTGGCGGAGTCGACGTCCCACAAGGACCTATATTCAAACGCACTTAGGTGTCTATCACCAGAGAAAAACGGACTCGAGACTGTGCTCGAAGGCACTTTATCGTTCAATGACGAAGAAGTTTAAGGCATTTTTCAGCCGTATTGAATCAGATCGCGTATCCTTATAACCGCATTACAAGTTTAATTGTTACTCGTATTTCGAGGTAAACACATGTCTTGCCTAATCAGCTCTTCCCACCTCTTCTTAGACCTACTTCTACCTCTTCGTAGGCCCTCCAATGTCAACCTCTCACACCTCCTCATCTGGGCGTCTATGCTCCTCCTCCTCACATTACCAAACCACCTAAGTCGCACTTCCCGCATGTCCTCAATAGAGGCCACAACCATCTTGTTGCGCTACACATACAAAAAAAAAAAAAAAAAACCATGCTTGAAAATTAACTAGAAACTTAATTTTCTTATTAAAAGCAAAATTTTAAAAAAACGGGGAATTTATGTACATTGGGGATGAGCAGGTAAATTAATTGAGATATGATTAAAAAATAATTGGGTACATTGAACCTTCCGCCGTGGTTATTTCTTTTAATAGATACACTTGTACTTTTAGATCTTCTTTGATTATTTACCACTAAAATACTTAGATAAGTAAAGCATTTCTTTTTAAATTTTGAAACTTTAAATGAATAGTATAAACATCACATGCTGAACGAAATGGCTATTAAATATAGATAGACAACCAACTCTCTGTTCGAAGAAAGTTTAGGTTTTTTTACGACAAAAAAATTAACCAAATTATCAAAACATACGATACCTAAAGGTTGGCATTTTTATGAAAGAACATCGGCACTAGGCTTTATATTTATCACACGTCTAGGGGCGGATGTAGCGTATATTCGAAAGTTCAATTGAATTCATAACTTTTGATGAGAAGTAAAAATTTATATATAAAAATTTGTTAAAATTGCAAAAATTATAGATATGCATCCATAATTTTAAAAATCTAACGGGTTCATTGCCAAAAACTTTAAAAGTTAAATCCATAAGGTTTAAATCACGGATCCACATCTGAACACGTCCATATATAAGAGATCTCTAGTTTGAGTTATCAAGAAGGATTTTTTTTTTTCTGTTGTTTTTTGCTGGCTAAAAGCTTCAAAGACGAGGATGCATTAATACAAATACATTGTTCATTGTCCCTAATAATAACAATAGAACATGCCGCTATCTTTAATCAAAATAGTCTAGTGCTCCTTAGAGGCGAGCCAAGAATTTATATTTCTGTACATATATTATGAATTTCTTAACATAAATACATTATTTATCAAAAACTACTTGATTCGATCGAATACTATATTCAGACTTCTACCTCTGCCCTGGTCCTCCTACATATGGTAAGAATCACATTATATGTTAAACAAAGGTAGTTTAACAACGCTTATATATTATTAAGTATTAACTTGTATAACTAAACTCTTAGAAGTATTCCTAATTGGTTAAAGATATGGTCTTTGACTAAATATTTAACTTGTTGATTGATCGAAGGTGCACCTATTATTGTACTTGTAAAGTTTAGTATTATCCCTTCTAAAGAGGCACTGCACAGAGCACAACTAATAAAAAAATATAGGTTAATTAAATGGATCGTCCGTGATAATTATCCAAAATCCAAATCAAGCAAAGGGGCACATTATTATTTTATATTTTCGACATCTTAACCAACTAAATACAATTGTTAGGTAATAGATTCCTATGCATAATGGGCAAAGCATGTGGCTAACTAGTTTAGCAAAGATGTGTTAGGTATTGTACTTTAAAAAAAGAAAAGAGTGTATAAACCATAAGCGTATACATGTGAGAAGGTTAAGGTCTCATTTATTTATTTTTAAGATTAAGACGTCTGAATCTTAATACACTTCTGAATATCAAAATATGTATTAAGATTAAGATATCTGAATCTGAATACACAATTGAATATTAAGATGTGTATTAAGATCTGAATACTANGGGTCTAATTAATGGAGCAGTTTTTTACTGCATAATTAAAGGACCGTAACTACTCACGTTTCTCTCTCCTTACCCCTCAATCCCCCCCACGTTTTACCTTTAAACATAACTCCCAGCTCCACGTTTTACCTTTTACACTACACCCCCCCTCCCCCCACGTTTACCTTCAGCGACGTTCTTCACAGTTTTTCAATTAAATACACCAAAAATTGAAGTTATCATTCTACAAAGTTGGTCTACACTTTAGTAAGTTGAAGTTAAACCATGAAGAAAATCAAATCTCCAAAAAAAATACTTCAAAAATCTGCAGTAGGTGATATCCCCTCATTCGATTTGGGGGTTTTAACACCAAAATCACCCAAAAAATAAGTAAAATATTCACATGTAATTGAAGAGAATACTCATCGATCATCTCCCAGACAAACTCGAGCCGAGATGAGAGCAAAACAAAAGCATGATGTAGACGATGGAGGAAGTTCTACACCCGGCAAACAACTCAAACGAAAAGGGAAAGAGGTAATTGAAGAGGACGACTTTGTTGAAGAGGCCCCTAAAATTCCAAAAGCAAAGAAACTCAAGGTGTCTCCTGCTCCCTCAAAACAAAAAATGAAGAAACAATCCAAAAAAAAAAACACCCAAAAATGGTCTCAGAAAAAATCTTTGGTGAAGGTAAACATTTATTAGTTTAGTTTTCCAGTTTTTTAGATTGGTTTTGGTTGTAAAAATCTGTGTTTAAGTGTTTTACTATAATGTAGATTAATTGTCTTAATTTTGTAGATAATTTGTAGTTGTGAGGTTATACAGTTATAAATTGTAGTTTTTTATAGTGAGTTTGTAGTTATTTTGTGGTTACCCTTTAAAATGTGAAACAGAGTTTTAGTTAGTTTTTCATCCTGCATTGTTGTAGACAATATTTTATATTTGTAAAAGTATTGTAGTGCTTTGTAGTAAAGTGTGTAAAACAAAAAATGAAGAAACAGTCCAAAAAATACCCAATATTGGTTCAGAAAAAATCTTTGGTGAAGGTAAATATTTATTAGTTTCGTTTTCAGTTTTTAGTTTGGTTTTGGTTGCAAATATATGTGTTTAAGTGTTTAACTATACTGTAGATGAATTGTCTTAATTTTGTAGATAATTTGTAGTGTTGAGATTATACTGTTTATAATTGTAGTTTTTGGTAGTGATTTTATAGTTATTTTGTGGTTACCCTTTAAAATGTGAAACAGAGTTGTAGTTAATTTTTCTTCCTGCGTTGTTGTAGACAATGGTTTATGTTTGTAGATGTTTTGTAATTNAAGATGTGTATTAAGATCTGAATACTAAATAATTAAGACTGTTTGATTTTTAACATCTGAATGTGTAAGATGTATCTTTATTTGAAAATTAATAAAAATAAAATTCAAATGAAATACTAATTAATCTAATATTCTATCATCAAAATATATAGTTTTTTAAAATATGTTAGTTGTTAGTGGTAATGGCTAACGAGTGAATGTCAACTAAAGGTGGTGGTTGGTGGTAGTTTTGGTTGATGGTGATGGTTCAGGGTAGTAGCTAGTGAGATTGGTAATGGTGGCGATTATGATTGAGGTTGGTGGTGATGGGTGGTGATGGTTAATAATGGCAGATGGTGGTAGTTGTTTGAGGAAGGTGGTGGTAGGTTATAATGATGGGCAGTGCAGACAGTGTTTGTTGATGAAAATGGGGTAGTTAGTTGTGGTAGTTGAGGTGAATGAGCGTTGATTGGGGTTGGGAATGACCGTGGCGGGAGTGGTGGATATGGTGGGTGGTGATAGTCGATAATGGTGGCAGCTATGATTGATGATGATGGTGATGTGGTGATGGTGGTGGTGGCATGGTGGTAGTTGAGTAGACGGTGACGACATTTAATAATGAATATGGATGATAGTATCTTAATGAAATTAAGTCTTTGTTATAAATCTTAATCATACAGACCTATTCAGACCCATTAAGTGGTTGTGAAGTAAAAAAGATAAACACACTTAATAATTAAAATTTGAATAATTAAGATTCAGACTTTAAAAACAAAACAAATACACTTAACGTCTGAAATCTGAATAATTAAGATTCATACCTCCATTAAATACAAACAAATGAGGCCTAAGAAACTCTTAGTTCAGTCATTTGTTGGGATTGAAGTACTAAAAGCGAGCATAGTGAAAAATAAATAAATATATAAAAGAATTTAAGTAATACTCAGTATATATCAACAGCGTATTACACTTACAACAATGTAAATAATATGATTACTAAACTATTTTTACCATATTTAAAGCATTAACACATATTTTTACCAGTACTTAACTATTATAAAATAAACTACTAATATGATTTGATATAAATTTTCGGTATATGTTAATTTTTACCGGAACCACCATGTGATAATTAAAAGAATTTTGCTACTGTATTTTGAACTTAGTGATTAACAATTGGAATTTTATCTTCCTATACCACATTTAAAACCTTATTACCCTTAATGTTTAGGGTTAGAGTTAACTACACTTCGTATACCAAATTATTAATTATATACCATAATTAATTTTGGGGTCTAATTAATGGAGCAGTTTTTTACTGCATAATTAA
>ML271476.1:67323-125986 GCA_005239495.1 Nicotiana undulata | reverse complement strand
TGGGGTTGGGAAAGATTAATTAACAAGAACTTGAGGATTTAACCCTCACTTTATAGATTCTACGTTTTAGTCGTTTATTGCACTCTAATATACTGAACTTTAATTGAGTTTGAGCATTAATCGCTAGTATTTTACACTAATTGGGTGTTCTATGCAATGTAGGAGTGGTTCCGAGCTATGTAGATGTTATGTAATGAATACAAGTGATTTGGAGCTTTGAACTACGGGTAAACGCCCAAGGGAATAAGTCGGGATCGCGTACGGGGGTCGAGAACCACGTGGGATAGCTAAAAAGCATCGTACTCAGAGAAAGTCCCATAGTCCCGACGCCGTGATAGGCCAATTCTCTATTGTCTTTCTGAAATCAACTCTATGAAGTTCCCCACTAATGCCCCATATTGCGTGTTGCCCCATGCGGCGTGCCTGTGCAATGTTTACAAAGTTATTTTCCTATTTCCTGTGGGAGAAAGTTGTTTCGTCTGGGCTTGACCCTATTTAGTATAAATACGTGTAAAACATTATTTTAGGGACTTTTGACATATCTTAGACCAAAGGAAGCCAATGAGGAGGTGGAGAAACAAAAGTTCAAAGATTCCATCATTCAATCCTCACTCAAGACAAGGGTTTGGATTGTTTTATGTTTTTCTTTAACTTAAACATTGTTAGGATGAATAACTATGTATCAATGGAATAGTTCTCTGTAGGGTTTGATGGATTTGGTGTATTAATTTTTGTTTATGCACAATTAACACTAGTTTTATGTATTAAATCATTTTGGATGTTTTAACTGTTGCATCTTTATTCATGTGTTCTTGTAATCGAGAGGCTTAACTTGTGATATTGTTGCATTATTTTTGTTGGTTGAAGTCGCTAATTCTTCTTTGGAATCAGAAGAGGTTGGTTGAATTGTTGATTAAACTTAGTTAGGAGGATATCGAGAGAGGTTCTCCTAAATATAAATCAGCTACAAATTCTTGCATTTCTTCACGTACTTAAAATTGGTCATCTTGTGAGGTTGGGACATAATCGAGAGACGCGTTTCTACTAATCAATTGAACTAATAACCAAGTTTCGAGACACTCACTTGAACTTTAGAGGTGAATTATCTAGAGTTAAATCCCAAACATTTATCTTGCACCTATCCTATCAACCCTTTCTTCTCATAATTGATAACTTCCTTTGCTTAATATTTGCGTTGATTGTCATTAGTCAATAATTTAGATTCTTAGTTAATATTAGTTTTAATCATATAAATCTCAATTGTTTATCACCTTGGATAGCAATCTGGCTACAAACAACAATAATATTGTTTCAGTCCAATCCTTGTGGATACGATATTATAAAATACTATATTCGAATAGCGATCGAATTTTAGTGAGTTTTTGCACTGTTACATGGTGATCCACCCATGACATTAAATATCTATGAGTGAAGTTTCTACCACGTTAAACCGTTTGTCAATACCACATCAGAGTACAGAGATATATGCAGTTTGGTGAGACTGCGCACACTGCATAGGTGACAAGTAGGAGTGTCACCTGCTTTCTTAAATGAGAGGACTAAATATGTCCACAAAGGGGTTTGTTTGTGCTGGACAAAGAGACATTTTAGATACTATTTACTTCATATATCACACCATTATAGAGGGAAAACACCATAGATAAGCCCGTGCAAACGTTTCCTAAAAATTCAACACAAACCCTAAATGTTTTTCTCTTCATTTCAAGTTCTAGTTGGAGGAAAACATAAGGGTTGAAGAATCATGATCGGAGCTGAGATATTCACAAAATAAGTTAAGTATAATTCTTTTTTTTCATCTAGAAAAGTACATAGTTTGTTTTATAATTATATGAACTCACGAGACGGTGATCGGAAGCGGTGAGTTCGAGTAATTTCACTTGTAGTAGACTGTTTTGTGGGTTGTTTCGCATTGTGGTTTGGTAATATGTTTTTTTACTGTTTTATGGAGTTTTGGAGGATAAAAGGTGTGTATAAACACCACATAATATCGGGGGAGGGGGGGGGGGGGGGGGAGGGGGGGGGAGGGACTTGTCATTCATAGTAACATTTTCGGGTTGTTTGACACTACAATGGTTGTCGTTTTATGTATGAAGTAATTGGGGTGTGTTGGGCTATTTTGTGGCATTTTGTGATGGATATAAGGTTAGGAAAATGATATATATATATATATATATATATATATATATATATATATATATATATATATATATATATGTTGTTATTGTTGTATTCTTTTGTTGTTGGTGTTATCTCGATTTGGAGGGAAGTAAAGATTACTGGGGAGATGGAGCCCATTTTAATATAAATATTTGTCGTTTGTTGTGCGATAGTTGTACCTTTATTAACTTATTAATATTATTATTATTATCGTTGTTGTCGATTAAGGTGTGAAGAGGCAATTTTAACGTGGTTATTGGAAAGATTTGGGAAAAACACCTTCGTTCATTTTGGCATGATCTCGTAACTACATGCTTTTGATAATGAGACATAAAGAGAAGTTATAGTATTATCCCTTTTTGGGACTTTCTATTCATTTAAGTATTGTTTTCTTTCGGGCAATAGAGTAGATGGTCTATATTTATACAGTATCAAAGTATTTTCACCACCACCGAGCTATAATTGGTGGGATGGCCCCTATTGTACAATCTTTGATTACATGGTAAGTTATATACCAAGCCTACGATGGTCGTGTGCCTATGAGAGAGCCCATAATGGCCGAGATACAGAGCCTAGTATTGTCGAGCGCCTATGAGCGATCCTACTACGGCCGAGAAGTTACACATACCGATCCTTATACGACTAAACAGCTTTTATACATACTATATTGAGAGAGTTGAGTCAGTATCAACAGGTAAGTTTATCTTTGGATCATCATTGACGCCCAGTTACTTTCAGTTATTATATTGTCATTTCATATTTAGCTTTCAGTTATTCTATTTCCTTACATACTCGATACACTATTTTGTACTGACGTCCTTTTTTTGAGGATGCTGCATTTCATTCATGCTAGTTCAGATGGACAGACAAGTAGACCTCCTCAGCAGGTGTTGTATGAGTTCAACTTGATTGGTAAGCTCCATGTCCTTTGGAGTTGCCCGGTCTATGATTTTGAGTACATATTGTGTGTGTGTGTATATTTTACAAAGGTAGGTCGGGCCCTTGTTCAGACCACAATACATCCATCAATAGAGGTTTGTAGACATATCCTATCAGTCAGTGCAATATGTTGGTCTGGTAGACCTTGTATGTTTGTTCTTTTGGTTTGTTAGCTATAGTAGTTATAAAGGCCTTGTTGGTCAAACTTTATATTGATGTTCATTTAGAGCTAGTCTTTGTTCTATTATATATATTATTTTTCACAAGTTGTCTTTCAATGTGGCCGTATGGACAAAGTATGGCATTGTATGTCCAGAGTCCCTCAGTCTCAGGTTGGTACGCTTAGTTAAGTGAGGTACTAGGTGCCGATGTCTCCTCCCAAGGTTTGGGGCATGACATTAATAAGTTCGAAGGGGAGTTTTCTACGATCATGAGTTACCTAAAGGAGTTTGAGAAAAATATCACATTGGCATGAGAACAATTTCCAAACTTCATTTGTATAATACCACATAATTTGAACACTAAGGCAACAAAATTCCAGTGGTCGAATACTTGTGAAAAGTACTTTCAAGAGTTGAAGTCAAGGTTGACCATGACACCAGTGTTGACCTTACTGGAGGGTGTATATGGGTTTTTTGTTATTGTGATGCTTCAAGGGTAGGACTTGGGTATGTAATAATGCAACATGGCAAAGTGATCACTTAGGCTTCTAGGCAACTCAAGAACCATGAAAGGATTTATCTAACACATGATTTAGAGCTTGCAGTAGTAGTATTTGTGTTTAACCTAAAATTTGGATAACAATTAAACTTATATTGTGATTTTAAGCATATATGATATCGCTCAATACCAATTGATAAATATGAAAGTAAATGACATAATTAAACTATGAATAAATCACAAACTGCCAACCAGTTTAAGTACGTCCATTGTGGCTCACAAACTGCCAACCAGTCCAATATGTCCACCGGTAAAGCAAAAGCTTAGAAAGTTCAAACCCGACATGAGTTTGAAAATCAAAGAAGAAGTTACCAAGAATATCAACGCCAAAGTTCTCCGGGTAGTTGAGTACCCGACATGGTTAGCTAACATTGTACCTGTACCAAAGAAGGACGGGAAGGTTAGAGTCTGTGTCGACTACCGGGATCTCAACCGGGAAAGTCTGAAAGACGACTTCCCTTTGCCAAATATACACATTCTGATTGACAACTGCGCCAAACATGAGTTACAGACATTCGTAGATTGCTTTGCTGGTTATCATCAAATTTGGATGGACGAAGAGGATGCTGAGAAAACGGCGTTCATTATGCCGTGGGGAGTATACTGTTACAAGATGATGCCATTCGTCTTGAAGAATGCAGGGGCCACCAACATGAGGGATATGACTACTATATTCCATGACATGATTCATAAAGAGATTGAGGTGTATGTGGACGACGTTATTATCAAGTCAAAGAAAGATGTTGATCACATGGAGGATTTGAGGAAGTTCTTTAACAGTTCAAGAAAATACAATCTGAAACTGAACCCTGCGAAGTGTGCATTCGTGGTTCCTGCTGGGAAATTACTGGGGTTCATTGTAAACCGCCGGGGAATAGAATTGGATCCATCCAAAGTCAAGGCCATTTAGGAATTGCCACCGCCGAAGAACAAGAAGGATGTTATGAGTTTCCTGGGGAGACTTAATTACATCAGTCGATTCATAGCACAATCCACAGTCATTAGTGAACCAATCTTCAAGATGCTAAAGAAGGATGCCACAACCAAGTGGACCGAAGATTGTCAAAAGGCCTTCGACAGAATCAAGGATTACCTCTCAACACCACCAGTCATGGTACCACCTGAGCTAGGAAGACCTCTGTTACTCTACCTTGCAGTGTTAGACGGAGCTTTCGGTTGTGTTCTTTGGGCAACATGATGAAACAGGAAGAAAGGAGCAATAAATCTACTACCTCAGCAAGAGGTTCACTCCGTATGAGGCCCGATATTCTTTATTAGAGCGCACTTGTTGTGCTTTGACTTGGGTCGCCCAAAAGCTAAGGCATTACTTATGTGCCTACACCACATACCTCATATCCAGGATGGATCCACTAAAGTACATCTTTCAGAAGCCCATGCCCACTGACAAGCTAGTCAAGTGGCAAATCCTGCTGAGCGAGTTCGACATTATTTACATAACTCAAAAGGCTGTCAAAGGACATGCATTAGCAGATCATCTTGCTGAAAATCCTGTGGATAGAGAAAACGAACCATTGAAAACATATTTTCCCGATGAAGAGGTATCATTCGTAGGAGAAGACATTGCAGAATCCTACGACGGTTGGAGGATGTTCTTTGATGGAGCAGCAAATTTCAAAGGGATTGGTATTTGGGCAGTCCTGATATCAGAAACCGGTCAGCATTATCCGGTATCCGCAAAACTTCGATTTCCCTGCACCAATAATATGGCTGAATATGAGGCCTGCATCTTAGGGCTCAACATGGCCATCGACATGAACGTCCAGGAGTTGTTAGTGATTGGTGACTCAGACTTACTAGTACACCAGGTACAAGGAGAATGGGCGACCAAGAATTCCAAAATATTGCCATATTTACATCATGTACAGGAGCTGAGAAAGAGATTCACAAAGGTAGAATTTTGGCATGTCCCCAGAATCCAGAATGAGTTCGCCGATGCTTTGGCTACTCTGTCATCCATGATCCAGCATCCAGATAAGAATTTCATTGAACCTATTCCGTTGAAAATCTACAATTAGCCCGCTTACTGTGCCCATGTCGAAGGAGAAGCAGACGAAAATCCCTGGTTTCATGATATGAAGGAGTACTTGGCAAAAGGAGAATACCAGAGCTTGCAAATACCACTCAGAAACGCACACTTTGGAGATTATACAACAATTTCTTTCACAGCGGAGGAATCCTGTATAGGAGGACTCCCGATTTGAGACTATTAAGGTGTGTTGACGCAAAGGAAGCATCAAAATTATTGGAGGAAATTCACGCAGGGACCTGCAGCCCACATATGAACGGGTTTGGTTTGGCAAAGAAGATACTTCGAGCCGGTTATTTCTGGATGACCATGGAAACGGACTGCATCCGGTATGTCCGAAAGTGCCACCGATGTCAGATACATAGGGATATGATAAAGGTACCTCCGAGTGAGCTTAATGCAACAAGTTCACCGTGGCCATTCGCCGCCTGGGGCATGGACGTTATTGGACCAATCGAGCTTGCGACCTCTAACGGACACAGGTTTATTCTGGTTGCCATTGATTACTTCACCAAGTGGGTCAAAGCAGCATCCTACAAAGCAGTTACTAAGAGAGTCGTGGCCAATTTCGTCCGTAACCGCATTGTTTGTCGGTTCGGAGTTCCACAATCAGTCATCACCGATAATGGATCTAATCTTAACAGTGACTTGCTGAAAGCCATGTGTGAAACATTCAAAATCAAACACAAGAACTCCACAGCTTACATACCTCAGATGAATGGAGCTGTTGAGGCCGCCAACAAAAACATCAAGAAAATACTGAGGAAAATGATAGAGAAGCATAAGCAATGGCATGAGAAATTATCATTTGCTTTGTTGGGGTATCGCACCACAGTCCGCACGTCAACTGGGGCAACTCCTTACATGTTCGTTTACGGTATAGAGGTTGTTATTCCTGCCAAGTTTGAGACTCCATCTCTGAGAATCATACAAGAAGCTGAGCTCAACGACGCAGAAAGGGTAAGGAGCCGTTATGAACAACTAGACCTCATAGACGGAAAGAGAATGAACGCAGTTTGTCATGGCCAATTATATCAGAACAGGATGACTAGAGCCTTCAACAAGAGAGTCAAGCCGAGACGATTCACACCGGGGCAACTGGTGTTAAAGAAAATCTTTCCACATCAGGATGAGGCCAAAGGGAAATTTTCTCCCAACTGGCAGGGTCCGTACATGGTTCATAGAGTGCTGACAGGAAGAGCACTCATACTCGCAGAAATGGATGGAGAAATTTGGCTAAAACCAATCAACTCACATGCAGTCAAGCGCTACTATGTGTAACTCTTTATGCTTTTCTAAAAAGATGTAATTGCACTACGCCTGACCTGATTCCCGTTTAAAAGGGGATACGTAGGCAGCTCTATGAGTTCGGTCACAGTTTAATAAAAATGTCATTTCCCCCACAAATGGAAACTGGGGCAGAATTTTGAGGAGGACCCTCAAAATTTTGAAGCAAGTTCAGCCAATCGCCGCACAAGCAACCGCCAGAAGTATTGACTCATCCAAACCGGGGCAGAATTTTGAGGACCCTCAAAATTCCGTGGCAGGAAAAGTTGCAATGTCTCGAACCGCGTCACAGTCGTCAGTTCACCTAAAAATATTTTAAATTATATGCTTATATTATATCTTTTCAAAATCATGCATACCTATTTTTGGAACAGCTTGTTTAGCAAACGTTACCCCAATGATATATCATGATCAAGCAAGCAAGCCAAGTAAAGCCAGCGGGAATACAAACTGACATTTTCCCCCTTTACAGAACTAACGATTTTTCTTTGGATGCAGGCACAAAGACGGCGAAAGCCCTAAACATATCATTATCCCCCACAGGACGTATATCTCATGCCGACGCTTATTACCATCACAAACAACGCTTCATTCGCAACAATCGTATCACCCGCAGTTCATCACCAGATAAGGACTCTTACTATCATTTTACTCCCTACATAAGGCTACTATTCTGCCTTTCGAGGTTCTATTCTACCTCCCTCTACATTTTATTTCCTGCATTGCATAAGGCTATTGTTCTGCCTTCCGAGGTTCTACGCTACCTCCCTTTGCATTTTATTCCCTGCATTGCATAAGGCTATTGTTCTACCTTCCGAGGTTCTACGCTACCTCCCTTTTCATTTTATTCCCTGCATTGCATAAGGCTATTGTTCTGCCTTCTGAGGTTCTACGCTACCTCCCTCTGCATTTTATTTCCTGCATTGCATAAGGCTACCATTCTGCCTACCGAGGTTCCATGCTACCTCTCATTTACTTTTCAAAGCAACCACTTTTCAGGCTGTTACTTACTTTTGCTTCCTTTCGGGCTAAGCTCTGCCCTTTCTAAATTCGCAAGAGTAAGCTCTGTCTTGTTAGCATCATGCTGCCGCATTTTTCATGGTCTGAAATATCGCCAACTTGTCCAAGGGTGTCATCGTTCAGAGGCACCATCTTCATGGCCCGAGAACATCATTTCATGGCCTAGGGATCTCTTTTATTCAACCTGCATATCATTATTCAAAGGCATCATGGTTCGGAGGCACCATCCACATGGCCCGAGAACATCATTTCATAGCCTGCAAATCCCGCACCAAGAGATTCATGGCCCAAGACATCATGGTCCAAGGACACCATCCTCAATTGTCCAAAGACAACATTCATAGTCCAACGGGAACTTGCATCATGTTTATATTATGCACGGTATATGCTTGTTATTTACTTGCAGGTAATCCGGCCGGAACAGCCAACCAAGCAGGAGCAGACCGCTCCAGTTCTTCGATACAATCCCGTAAGACCTTCCTACTTTACCTTATCTCGCACCTTGCGTCCGTGCTTGCGAAACATCATCGGTATATTTCGTCGATGATCCCGGAACTATGACCTGATTCCTCTAAGACCAGGGATATGTAGGCAGCTCAGAAGCAAGGGTACGGCCTAATTCTACCCCACCGTTTCACTCTGGTCAAAATTGGCCATCATTTCTTTACCCGACAACTCTTTCATCCTTCCCGGGTAAAGAGGGGCAACTGTTGATACCCAATTTTTCCCCAAATAATTTTCAAACTTGCATACCAGCTTTCAAAATTATTCTTTGTAATAATGAGCATTTTTTCCTATTTTTTCCTATTTTTTCCTATTTGTTTATTAAATTATTTTCCTATTTATTTAATATTTCATACTTAAAGAGTTCATAAATTATGCCATAAATAATTTCAAAATACTTCCCAGCTCAGTACGTTATTTATAATCATTTCTATCCAGTAAAATTCAATTATTTCACAAATTAGCCAATTGGGTCTTATTTAATTTTAATTACAGCAATTTTACAATTATGGCCCAATTGGACATTTTGTATTGTTTCAATTCGAAATTTATGCATTTTTACACTTGATATTAGTTCATTACTGTAATTTTACCTATTTTTAACTTAATTTCATTTTTATACAATTATTAGCTATTTTAACTAATTAAATATCTATTTTTAGGGGGTATTTAACATCTAGCCACATTTATTTAAAACCTAGCCAAATTACAACCCAATTATACCCAACCCCACCTGATCTCTAACCCAAGTTCACCCTCAGCCCAATCCTAAAATTAACCCGGCCCAACCCCTAATTTAATTTGTGCCGTTGATCAAATGAGATCAACAGCCTAGATCCATCCTTGCCTAAATTAACCCAACTACCCCCTCCCTGACCCTTCATTCTTCGAGACCAACTCTCTCTACCTCCCCGTCTCTCTCTCTCTCTCTGGTTCTCTCTAGAACCTTCCCTGTTCTCCCCATCTCCGATGAAGCTCCGCCTTTCTCCGTCCATCTCCGACCACCATCCTTTCGACCACCAGCCTCCATGATGCCTCCTCTCTCCGGTTCACTTCATCTCTAAAGCCTCCAATGGTCTCGACCTGTCCAACTCACTACGGGAGCTCCTGCTTGGGTTGTTTCCGGACTTTCTCCGGTGGGGTTTTGACTTGACTATGCCAGAACCACCATGACCTTTGAGTTTCACGACAGGTTCTCATATTTTTCTCTGGTTTCTTATGAAACCCTAATTTTTTGACCTAAACCTCTTAAATCTCTAGTATTTTTAACGATTTAAGCTTATTCCTTTATGTTTTACACTATTCTCAACTCGATCTTTAAGATCCTTCAGCTTTAAATGTTTCCTGCTTACTTTTAGAAATTAAGGTTTCTCTGAGTTTTTCTACGCTTATTTTAAACTGATTTCTTCTTTATGTCTAAACTATTCTCTGCATATCTCAAATGATTCTATGTTCTTACCGCTTTCTAACTTGCCTATGTTGAAACCCTAATTTTCCTAGACCTCTATACGTGATTATGTGTACTGGCATGACTGTTCGTTTCTATTTGCTTGAGTTTCTGCGAATATGTTGTTTGAATGAGTTCTACTGAGCTTCCTTAGCCTCACTTATGCTTGTGACAACTAGGGCTGTTCTGACTTGCATCTTTTAACTTGCTTTTCTACTATGTCTGAGTACTCCTGTTTATTTATATGATTGTGACTCTTATATGATTATATGCTGGACTTCATACTTAGACGTTTGATTGAAAGACCTTCCTTTTATTGCTATCCAAATTGATTGACTCGTCTGTGGTAATTTATTCTTACTGGTCGTTTCCTTAATTAAAATATTTTGAACCTTGGTCTTAATTGTTTACCATATTGCTTAGTAAACCTGATTCTTTCCTTGATTGAGTCTTGATTGATCCTTTACCTTGCCTATATATGTTACTGTTTGAATTTGAATCCCTTGAATTAAGGGAATGATTGTATTGATTTCTTGGTTAATTAATTTCGAGTCCTCTATTACTTAACAGACATGTATTCTTTCCTTATTAAACCTTGTACTGATTTTCATCTACCTTATATGGCTCTATGTCTTTACTGTAACGACCCAGCCGATCATTTTGTGTATTAGGGTCCCGTTTCCTTAAATGAAACCTTCCATAGCGGCTATTCGTGCTTTATGACTCGCGGGAGCAGGTGGTTCGGGATTTGGGAATGAATTGGATGGTTTAGGAACACTTGGTTCCTTAAGGCTGGCCTATTTGGCTAAGTTTGACTTCGGTCAACATTTTGAGCAAACGACCTCGGAATCGAGTTCTGACAGCTTCAGTAGCTCCGTACAGTGATTTCGGACATGGGCGTATGTTCGGCTCGGGTTTCTGATGACCCGGGAGCGTTTCGGCGCCGGAAATGGAAATCAGGATTTCCTTAAGTTTAGAATTTGGCCTGGAACGGGACTTCATGCTATCGAAGTCCGAATGGAATTACGAGGCCGGTAATAGTTTTGTATAGTCATTTATGACCTGTCTGCAAAATTTGTGGTCATTCCGAGTAGTATAGACCCGTTCGGCGCAATGTAATGAATTCTAGAATTTCAAAGTTCTTAAGTTTGATTAATTTGGTTTTAGGGTTGAATTTTGAGTTCCGTTGTTGTTTTTCACGTTCCGGAAGTTCAAGCGAGTATGTATCACGAATACAGACTTGCCGGTGCTTTTGGACGGGGTCCCGGGGGGCTCGGGAGTGTTTTAGACCCCAGGGAGCTAAGTTAGAAAAACCAGAATTTTCTGTATCTGGTTTCCTTCTTCGTGTTCGCGAAGAAGGAATTGGGCAGGGGCTACGGATGCTTTACGCGTTCGCGTTCCCCATCCCGCGTTCGCGATGGGTTGGGCCCCCTGGCCTTCGCGTTCGCACCCCTCCAGCCGCGTTCTCGAAGGTCTAGCCCAGCTAGCCTCCGCGTTCGCGGGCAGTCCGTCGCGTTCGCATAGGGTCCAGCCAATTGGGGCGGCCTAGCTGCCGTTGTCTTCGCGTTCGCGACCCCTCCCTTGCGTTCGCGTAGAAGGCCCTGTGGACCTGACCGATTTAAAGCATCGCGAACGCATACCCAGGGTGCGTTCGCATAGGGTAAATCCTTGGCCAGTGTATATTTTATAGCGGGTTTAGTTCATTTTCCTCCATTTCCATCTTCTTCCTTGAGTTAATTAAGAGCTTCCAAGAGGACCATTCAACCTAGTACTTGAGGTAAGTAAATTTCTTATTAACACCGAGTTTAAACATCAATTTCTAGTTAAATCCTCTATTAATTTATCAAAATCATGGGAAACATTTTGTAGGAATTTCTAGGGCTTTGATAATTAGTGAGTTATCCCTTTTTATCCATGAATTCCTAAATAAATTAGGTAATTACGTTCCTTAGACTACGGGTAATTTAATCCCTCAAGAATTTTCAAAATCCGAAAGCGTGGACCCAGGGTCGAAATTTCAAATNTGATCCGGTCCTTGGTCCGAGGAGTGCTTTTATCGAGGTGAGTCTCCTTTCCAAACTTGTAAGGGGGAAATGTCCCCGTAGGTTCCTTATTTGCTATGTGTACATGTTGAGGGGGCCGCGTACGTACCAAGTTATGAGAGTCCGTACGTGGAGACTATATTGCTATGTCGGGTAGCCGTAGGACCCACGAGTATGCCATTTCGTGCCTTATTTGAACCATTGTGTGCAGTATAAATTGTGTTTATTGTTGAAAGGACATGGGAGAGGTAAGAATATGATGATGTAAATCCTAATTGGCTATCAGTCATATGATGTTGGCACAGTCCTATTGATTTTACGGTCGAGTCGGTACCCGTAGGTACCTATATGTAAATGCTATTATTATCGAGTCAGCACACGAGTCGCAGGTATGATGCGCGATCGTGGGGAGCTTATTACTATTATCGAGTCAACACACGAGTCGCAGGTATGATGCGTGATTGTGGGGAGATTATTATTATCGAGTCAGCACACGAGCCACAAGTATGATTCGCGATCGTGGGGACCTTATTACTATTATCGAGTCAGCATACGAGTCGCATGTATGATTCGCGATCGTGGGGAGCTTATGACCTCAGTCCTTATGACCTACCCTATGACTCCGGCCGGTTGTCTTGTCTGTGTCGGTACATGTACACTTGAGTCAGGTTCACATATGTCAGTATTGGTCAGGTATTGTTGAATAAAGAGGAATTGGTACTTGGTTCTCTTACTTGTATTACATTACGTATTCATATACTTGTTGTTTAATGTTTCACATGCCTATTGCTTTAGCCTTATCGCATTCTATATTATGTTACTGGACCTTAGTGAGTATCTAGTCGACCTATCGTCACTACTTCTTCGAGTTTAGACGGGATACTCACTGGGTACATATTTATATATATGTACTCTGCTGCACTTTCTTTCCTTTATATACTTGATTGTACATGTTCGGAGGCTGGTTCATCTGATTTTCAGACCGGTGCTAGATATCGATAGCGTGGTCATACTTCACGGTGAGCTGCTTTCCTGGCGACTTCCTAGCAGCACCCTGGAGTTTCTTTCGTTATACTCTCTATCTAGCTCATTCAGACTGTGACCCTGTATATGTTGTAGTCACTGTATATTCAGCAGTTGCCCGTGGCACTCGTGACACTAGTTCCTGGCACACACGCGGTTTATATTTTTAGGGCTTTGGGATGTATGTCCATGTGTATGTTTTATTTCGGCCTTGTATCTTCTATGATTTTACCTTCACTCAAGACTAGTATCATGTTAGTTGTTATAAACTGGTAACCATTGACTTGTTTGATCAAATGGGAAGGGTATCACTTAGTGAAAGTTATATCGGCTTGCCTAACCCCGCTGTTGGGCGCCATCGCGACCTGAATCAGGATTCGGGTCGTGACAACGTGGTATCAGAGCTCTAGGTTCACGTAGTCTCACAAGTCACGGACAAACTCAGTAGAGTCTTGAGGATCGGTACGGAGACGTCTGTACTTATCTTCAGGAGGCTATAGGGCGTTAAGAAACTCCTTTTGTTCATATCCTATCGTGGAACAGATGATGTACTCAAATCTGTTCTTCTACTCTCTCACAGATGGTGAGGACGCGTGCTTCACATGTTCCTGATCCAGGAGAGGCTACTACCCCCGCCGCTCGAGGCCATGGGAGGGGCAGGGGTAGGGCTCCTCTTCGTAGTAGGGGGCGAGGGCGTTCTAGAGCTATACCGGTTATACCGATTGAGGATCCTTATGTTGAGGAGCAGGATGAGCTGCCTCCAGTAGCTTCACCACCAGCTGATTTTATGACGGCGTCAGGCTTCCAGGAGGTCATGGGTCGTATGATGAGGTTCATGGATACTATGTCATAGGCGGGTGTACTTCCATCAGATCCTGCTGCTTCTCAGGTAGGAGGGGGAGTTCAGACCCCTACCGCTCAGGCTACAGGACCAGCAGCAGCAGTACATCGTACTCCAGATATTCCACTAGTGATTGCGGTTCAGCCTGGGGTGGCAGCACCGGAGCCCAGGCCAATTGCAGAGATAGACCAACAGAAGTTGCTGGGTAGATAGACCCAGCTTCGCCCTCCGACCTTCGGGGGTGAGCGGGGAGAGGATGCACAGGATTTCATCGAGAGCTACAGGGACAGACTGCACAACATGAGGATATTAGAGTCACATGGGGTAGATTTCACGACCTTCCAGCTTGAGGGCAAAGCTCGCCGCTGGTGGTAGTCTTATGTACTCAGTAGACCAGCAGGGTCTCCACCGGTTACTTGGGAGCAGTTTACTCAGTTATTCCTGGACCGATACATTCCATCGTCTGAGAGGGAAGAGCTGCGGGGTCAATTTGAGAGGTTAGAGCAGGGGCAGATGTCTGTGTCAGATTACGAGGCCAGGTTCTCAGAGTTGTCTCGCCATGCTCTCATGATATTGCCCACAGATGTTGAGAGGGTTCGACAGTTTGTGGCAGGCTTACATCCAGGTATCAGGACTTCCATGGCTAGAGAGGTGGAAATGGGTACCCCATATCAGCTTGTGGTCGAGATAGCTCGACGTATCGAGGGTTACCGTGCGAGGGGCAGGGAGCAGGGTCAGCCAGGTCAGCAGGGTCAGCAGGACAAGAGGGCCAGGTTTGTAGGAGACTTCAGAGAGGCTCCAGCTAGGGCCAGGGGTCAATACGGAGGTGTCCAGTTCAGCAGGCCTTCCTATTCATCACCTCCAGTACCTCCTAGGGTTGTTCTAGTCAGGCCCTAGTTTAGCGCCATGATAGAGCGCTCCTACCGTCCTCCAGCCATTCACAGTCCATCCAGTGGTTACTCCAGCCGTCAGAGATCCTCCGGTTACTATTTCGATGCTGTGACAGATGATTTTCATCGCACTCTAGCCATTCGGGACTCTTACTCTTCAGGCCAGCAGAATATGTCACATCTGAGATGTTACGAGTGTGGGGACTTAGGCCACATGAAGAGGGATTGCCCCCGCTTTAGGGGCAAGGCCGTTCAGCAGAGTCACCAGCCTATGGGTCCCGCAACAGCAGTTCGACCACCTATGGGTGGAGGTCAGATTGGCAGGGGCCGTCCTAGAGGGGGAGGCCAGTCAGGAGGGGGTCATTCAGCTCCTGCTCTTCCTGGGGGAGCTCAGTCATCAGGTGCTACAGCCAGGTTCTATGCTATTCCGTCCAGGGCGGATGCAGTGGCCTCAGACGCTGTGATTACAGGTATGATTTCAGTCTATGGTAGAGAGGCTTCAGTGCTATTCGATCCAGGGTCTACATATTCATATGTTTCTGCATTATTTGCCCATTATCTGGATGTTATTTGCGAGTCTTTGGGTTCTCCCTTGTATGTATCCACTCCTGTGGGCGACTCTGTAGTGGTAGACCGGGTCTATCGGTCTTGTGTGATTACTTTTTGTGGGCTTGAGACTAGAGCCGACCTGTTATTGCTTGATATGGTTGATTTCGAGGTTATTTTGGGCATGGATTGGTTATCTCCTTATCATGCTGTATTGGATTGCCATGCCAAGACAGTTACATTAGCCATGCCTGAATTGCCGAGGTTAGAATGGAGGGGTTCTTCAGTCAGTGCCTTCAGCCGGGTCATTTCCTTCATGAAAGCTCGGCATATGGTCGAGAAAGGGTGTCTGTCTTATCTTGCTTATGTGCGGGACACCACCGCCGAGTCTCCTACCATTGATTCAGTGCCTGTCGTTCGGGAGTTTCCGGATGTGTTTCCTTCAGATCTTCCAGGCATGCCTCCAGATCGAGATATAGATTTCTGCATTGATCTGGCTCCAGATACTCAGCCTATTTCCATTCCTCCTTATCGTATGGCTCCTATGGAGCTAAAGGAACTGAAGGAGCAGCTTGAGGAGTTGTTGGCCAAGGGATTTATTAGGCCAAGTGTGTCGCCGTGGGGTGCTCCAGTTCTATTTGTAAAGAAGAAGGATGGGTCTATGCAGATGTGTATTGATTACCGCCAGTTGAATAAAGTGACCATCAAGAACAAGTATCCTCTACCGCGCATTGATGATTTGTTTGATCAGCTACAGGGCGCTCGTGTGTTCTGTAAGATTGATCTGAGTTCAGGTTATCACCAGTTGAAGATTCGGGTTTCTGATGTCCCGAAGACTGCATTTCGCACCAGATATGGCCAATATGAGTTCTTAGTGATGTCCTTTGGCTTGACTAATGCCCCAGCAACATTTATGGACTTAATGAATAGGGTATTCAGGCCGTATATCGACTCCTTCATTATTGTTTTCATTTATGATATATTGATCTACTCACGGAGCCTGGGTGAGCACGAGCAGCATTTGAGGGTTGTGCTTCAGACCTTGCGAGAACAGAAGCTATATGCTAAGTTCTCCAAGTGTGAGTTCTGGTTGGAGTCTGTGGCGTTCTTGGGGCATGTGGTGTCCGGTGAGGGTATCAAGGTTGATCCGCAGAAGATTGAGGCAGTTCAGAGTTGGCCACGTCCTACTTCAGCTTCAAAGATCAGGAGTTTTCTGGGTTTAGCAGGTTACTACCGTCGGTTCGTTGAGGGATTCTCTTCTATGGCTGCTCTATTGACTAGATTGAATCAGAAGAATGCTCCGTTTCAGTGGTCCGACGATTGTGAGGCGAGCTTTCAAAAGCTCAAGTTAGCATTGACTTCAGCACCAGTGTTATCATTGCCTTCTAAGTCTGGAGTATATACAGTGTATTACGACGCTTCACGCGTCGGGTTTTGATGTGTGTTGATGCAGGATGGCAGGGTTATTGCTTATGCTTCGCGACAGCTGAAGGTTCATGAAAGGAATTACTCTGTGCACGATTTGGAGTTGGCGGCGATTGTTCATGCTTTGAAGATATGGCGGCGTTATTTGTACGGTGTATCTTGTGAGGTCTATACCGACCACCGCAGCCTGCAGTACTTGCTTAAGCAGAGGGACCTTAATTTGAGGCAGCATAGGTGGCTTGAGTTGTTAAAGGACTATGATCTCACTATTCAGTATCATCCGGGCAAGGCAAATGTAGCAGCGGATGCATTGAGCAGGCGGGCAGCTAGCATGGGTAGTTTGGCCTACATTTCAGCTGAGGAGAGGCCTTTAGCCTTGGACATTCAGTCCTTGGCCAATCGATTAGTGAGATTAGACCTTTCCGAGCCTCATCGAGTTTTGGCACATGTGGTTGCGTAGTCTTCATTATTGGGAGAGATCAAGGCTCGACAGTTTGATGATACACGCCTAGCAGAGCTTAGGGATACGATGGTCCAGGGCAGGGCCAAGGAGATTACCTTAGGCGAGGATGGTGTTCTGCGACTCCAGGGTCGATTGTGTGTTCCTGATGTTGACGGCCTGAGGGAGAGGATTATAGCAGAGGCGGACAATTCTCGGTAATCTATTCACCCAGGAGCGACGAAGATGTATCGTGATTTGAGGCAGCACTACAGGTGGAGGCGGATGAAGAAGGACATTGTTCAGCATGTAGCTAGGTGTCTTGATTGTCAGCAGGTTAAGTACGAGCATCAGCGGCCAGGAGGCTTGTTTCAGCAGATGACCATTCCTCAGTGGAAGTGGGAGCGTATCACTATGGACTTCGTGGTTGGGTTGCCTCGGACTTTGCGGAAGGTTGACGCGGTTTGGGTCATTGTGGACAGACTGACCAAATCAGCGCATTTCATTCCTGTGGCTACTACTTACACTACAGAGAGGTTGGCTCAGATTTATCTTCGTGGAGATAGTCCGGTTGCATGGTGTGCCGGTGTCTATCATTTCAGATCGGGGTCCTCAGTTCACTTCGCACTTCTGGAGAGCTTTGCACAGCGAGATGGGTACTCAGATAGCCCTCAGTTCAGCTTTTCACCCTCATACTGATGGCCAGTCAGAGCGTACAGTTCAGATTCTGGAGGATATGCTCAGGGCTTGCGTGATTGATTTCGTGGGTTAGTGGGACCAGTTCCTACCTTTGGTGGAGTTTGCATACAATAATAGTTATCAGTGCAGCATCGAGATGGCTCCATTTGAGGCTTTATATGGTCGGCGATGTCGTTCTCCAATTGGGTGGTTTGAGCCTGGTGAGGCCAAGTTATACGGTGCGGATTTGGTCAAAGATGCCTTGGAAAAGGTGAAGATTATTCAGAAGAGGCTCCGTACAACACAGTCTAGGCAGAAGAGCTACGCAGATCAGCGGGCACGTGATGTATCATTCATGGACGGAGATAAGGTTATGTTGAAGGTTTCGTCGATGAAGGGCATTATGATATTCGGGAAGAAGGGCAAGCTGAGCCCCAGGTTTATTGGTCCTTTCGAGGTGTTGAAGAGGGTTGGAGAGGTTGCTTATGAGCTTGCCTTGCCTCCAGCTTTATCAGGAGTTCACCCAGTTTTTCATGTTTCTATGCTTCGGAGGTATTATGCCAAATTCTCGCACGTAGTTGATTACAACACTATACAGTTAGATGAGAAGTTGGGCTACGAGGAGGAGCCAGTGGCTATTGTTGATAGGCAGGACCGCCAGTTGAGGTATAAGACAGTTGATGTGGTTAAGGTCAAGTGGAGGGTCCAACCAGTTGAGGAGGCTACATGGGAGTCCGAGCAGGACATGCGATGCAGATATCCATAGCTATTCAGCACTTCAGGTACGATTCTAGACCCGTTCGAGGACGAACGTTTGTTTAAGAGAGGGAGAATGTAACGACCCAGCCAGTCATTTTGCGTATTAGGGTCCCGTTTCCTTAAATGAAACCTTCCATAGCGGCTATTCGTGCTTTATGACTCGCGGGAGTGGGTGGTTCGGGATTTGGGAATGAATTGGATGGTTTAGGAACACTTGGTTCCTTAAGGCTGGCCTATTTGGCCAAGTTTGACTTCGGTCAACATTTCGAGCAAACAACCTCGGAATCAAGTTCTGACAGCTACAGTAGCTCCGTACAGTGCTTTCGGGGCGTATGTTCGGCTCGGGTTTCTGATGACCCGGGAGCGTTTCGGCGCCGGAAATGGAAATCAGGATTTCCTTAAGTTTAGAATTTGGCCTGGAATGGGACTTCATGCTATCAAAGTCCGAATGGAATTCTGAGGACGGAAATAGTTCCGTATAGTTATTTATGACATGTCTGCAAAATTTGGGGTCATTCCGAGTAGTATAGACCTAATCGGCGCAATGTAATGAATTCTAGAATTTCAAAGTTCTTAAGTTTGATTAATTTGGTTTTAGGGTTGAATTTTGAGTTCCGTTGTTGTTTTTCACGTTTCGGAAGTTCGAGCGAGTCCGTATCACGAATACAAACTTGGCGGTGCTTTTGGACGGGATCCCGGGGTGCTCGGGAGTGTTTTAGACCCCCGGGAGCTAAGTTAGAAAAACCAGAATTTTTTGTATCTGGTTTCCTTCTTTGCGTTCGCGGGAGGGTGGTCGCGTTCGCGAAGAAGGAATTGGGCAGGGGCTACAGGTGCTCTACGCGTTCGCGTTCCCCATCATGCGTTTGCGATGGGTTCGGCCCCCTGGCCTTCGAGTTCGCACCCCTCCAGCCGCGTTCGCGAAGGTCTAGCTCAGCTAGCCTCCGCGATTGTGGGCCCTCTGTCGCGTTCGCATCCAGCCAATTGGGCCGGCCCAACTGCCGTTGTCTTCGCATTCGCGACCCCTCCCTCTCGTTCGTGTAGAAGGCCCTGTGGACATAACTGATTTAAAGCATCGCGAACGCATGCCCAGGGTGCGTTCGCATAGGGTAAATCCCTGGGCAGTGTATTTTTTATAGCGGGTTTAGTTCATTTTCCTCCATTTCCATTTTCTTCCTTGATTTAATTGAGATCATCCAAGAGGACCATTCAACCTAGTACTTGAGGTAAGTAAATTTCTTATTAACACCGAGTTTAAACATCAATTTCTAGTTAAATCCTCTAATAATTTATCAAAATCATGGGAAATATTTGGTAGGAATTTCTAGGGCTTTGATAATTAGTGAGTTATCCCTTTTTAGCCATGAATTCCTAAATAAATTAGGTAATTACGATCCTTAGACTACGGGTAATTTAATCCTTCAAGAATTTTCGAAATCCGAAAGTGTGGGCCCGGGGTCAAAATTTCAAAAATCGCCAAGAATGTTAAAATTTTAGGAATTCTTGATTATTCTCCTTCTTGAACCTTAAATTGATTCAATTATGCTATGTTTGGCTAGTTGTGAACCGTCAAGAGTAATTTCGGAGTTTCGGGTGCATCTTTTGATCCATTCCTTGGTCCGAGGAGTGCTTTTATTGAGGTGAGTCTCCTTTCCAAACTTGTAAGGGGTAAATGTCCCCGTAGGTTCCTTATTTGCTATGTGTACATGTTGAGGGGGCCGCGTACGTACCAAGTGACGAAAGTCTGTACGTGGCGACTATATTGCTATGTCGGGTAGCCGTAGGACCCACGAGTATGCCATTTCGTGCCTTATTTAAACCATTGTGTGCAATATAGATTGTGTCTATTGTTCAAAGGACATGGGAGAGGTAAGAATATGATGATGTAAATCCTAATTGGCTATCAGTGATATGATGTTGGCACAGTCCTGTTGAGTTCACGGTCGAGTCGGTACCCGTAGGTTCCTATATGTAAATGCTATTATTATCGAGCCAGCACACGAGTCGTAGGTATGATGCGAGATCGTGGGGAGCTTATTACTATTATCGATTCAGCACACGAGTCGTAGGTATGATGCGCGATCGTGGGGATCTTCTTATTATTATCGAGTCAGCACACGAGTCGCAGGTATGATTCGCGATCATGGGGAGCTTATTACTATTATCGAGTAAGCACACAAGTCGCAGGTATGATTCGCGATCGTGGGGAGCTTATGACCTTAGTCCTTATGACCTACCCTATGACTCCATCCGGTTGACTTGTCTGTGTCGGTACATGTACACTTGAGTCAGGTTCACATATGTCAGTATTGGTCAGGTATTGTTGAATAAAGAGGAATTGGTACTTGGTGCTCTTACCTGTATTACATTATGTATTCATATACTTGTTGTTTAATGTTTCGCATGCCTATTGCTTTAGCCTTATCTCGTTCTATATTATGTTACTGGACCTTAGTTAGTATCTAGTCGACCTCTTGTCACTACTTCTTCGAGTTTAGACGGGATACTCACTGGGTACATATTTATATATATGTACTCATGTTGCACTTTCTTTCTTTTCTGTACTTGACTGTACAGGTCCAGAGGCTGGTTCATCTAATTTTCAGACCGGTGCTAGATATCGATAGCGTGGTCATACTTCACGGTGAGCTGCTTTCCTGGCGACTTCCTAGCAGCACCCTGGAGTTTCTTTTGTTATACTCTCTGTCTAGCTCATTCAGACTGAGTCCCTGTATATGTTGTAGTCATTTTATATTCAGTAGTTGCCCGTGGCACCCGTGACACTTGTTCGTGGCACACACGCGGTTTATCGTTTTGGGGTTTTGGGATGTATGTCCATGTGTATGTTTTATTTCAGCCTTGTATCTTCTATGATATTACCTTCACTCAAGACTAGTATCATGTTAGTTGTTATAAAATAGTAACCATTGACTTGTTTGATCAAATGAGAAGGGTATCACTTAGTGAAAGTTATATCGGTTTGCCTAACCCCGCTGTTGGGCGCCATCGCGATCTGAATCAGGATTCGGGTCGTGACATTTACCATTTCTGAGTTTGAACCCCTTGATTTAAGGGAACCGTGTATTTTCCTTACACTTATTGGATTCTGTCTTCTTTTATTACCATGCCCTTGTAATTCTTACTTTATTTTTTTACTACCTGTTTTCAACTATAAATACTCTATGTTTATCAATAACAAACACACAGACTTGTGTTAAAAACTCTGTCTTTCTTACAGAGCTCTTTGCTCTACTACTCTCTTCTTTTGCTCTTGGTTATTGTTAGCCGACTATAAGACAAGGCTAACCATAGTGATCTTTTTGTCTTGCTCTTTCAATTCTTCTTACTCTTTCTCAATGGTATGTTCTAATTCAGATTCAAGCTCCAAACCAATGTGTTTACTACTATTTCAGTTTGTCATATTCCTGATCTTCTTCTATTTGTGTTTCTGCTGTTCAACATGTAATTAATCTCTTTGTTTTATCTATCATTACTTTCCATCCTTAGGATTTACATGCTCTAATTGAATCAGTAATGCTTATATGTTGTTGTTTATTCCTAGTATCCTAAAAATTGTGTAATGCTTAGTATTGAATCCTGCTGTCCCCTGATCCCCTGAACCTGTCTAATTTCTGCAACTATGTTCAAGTCAAGTTTTTATCGAATCTATGTATCTTTTCCTACCTATTATGTTACTTATTTGTCCCCAATCCCCATTGTCTTTGATTGTTTGATTGGTCTATTACTTCTCTGACCTTACCACTATTTTCAAAAGCTTTTCTTTTTCAAAATAATTCTTGAGTTGTAGAGTTTTTCAACTGAACACTTTTTCAAAACCTCTGTTCCTCTTTTAAACTCACTCCTAGCACTTCACACTATTCCTAGAAAACTTAGGTTTTACCCCCTCAGTGTGAGCATTACTTAGGGGACCTTTGAGTTCCCTTTGAACTTTGACACACTGAGGCTGGTAATTCTACACTGCACATGCTCAATTTTGGCAATGTATCTGGGTGCTGGTATTGTCCAGGGAGCTTTGCCGCACCCAGACCATGAAAGGCCGTGAAACTCAAAAGGATTGAGGTTGGGAGATATGGGCCTGATTGAAGGCTCCCTATAGAATTAGCTTCTTATTTTCTTTTAAGCGATGTAATTTATTATTCTTGGTTTGTAATAATTTGTAAGCGAACAATTGGGGCTGGATAGTGGATATGGGAGGGGGTTATGCATGTTTAGTATAGTAACGGGTAGAAATCATGATAAGAAGTTTACTTCCCTATGTGTGCAATAGACATCCTGTTCAGGACATGCATCTCATGCATTAGAAATTATGCTTAGGTTTTATTTCAGCATATATATTATATTCATGACATCTCACAAGCCCTACTCACCGTTAACAACTCTGATAAAGTAATGAAATTGCCATAATGTTACTACTGCTGCATTCTCATAAGTACTACATTTAGAAACCATGTTTTAGGTATCCATGTGAGCATTAGATATCATGTTCTCTAGGAATCTGTGTTCAGCCTTTTGTTTCAAGTTATACTCTGTCAAACACCTAGTCATTACGTATTAAATCTAGGAACCTCGCTAAAATCGTGTTAAATGATTTAAACATTTTTCTGCAAATGCATTATCCTTCATGTCCTTAAAATCAGTGTTAAATCTGTATTTCACCCTTTTTTTTTAACAAATAATCATTGTATACGCATGCCTAGGCAAACCTTAGATCTAATATTCATTAAAAACCAAAATGGGTCGTTCTATGTCTTGCAATTAATGGATTCTCCAAACAATTGTCCTTTCTACAAAATCATTCTGTTTGAATCCTTGCTCTATTTTTTAAACTACTGGTTTCTGAAATAGCTTACTCATTCTCCTTTCATTAAAGTTTTCCTTAAAATACTCGCTTCTACTCTGCTTTAAACTGATGAATCTTTTAAAGTCACTTCCCCTTTTGATCATTCCGTTATTTTAAAATCATGCTTTACTTATTTCTCTAAAGCTTCCCGTTTACTTTTACTAGGGACTTCATTAAACTGTTGTGAACTTTTTAATTTCTGCTCCTGCCTTTAAAATTACTGGAATTTTTTAACATCAATCATTCTCCTCTTAAACTACTCTGTTTCAAGTGAATTTCCTGCTTTGTTACTGAGTTTTCAAAATTGTTCCTTTTTGCTAAAACCTGCTGAAACTTACTATTTTCCAACTAGGAATTCCTGTTTTAAATCCTGATTTTGAGACTTTGATTGTGTTTGAGACGTGTTATTTATGTGTTTACCTGTGGAGGGATCTGTGAGCCTCCTAGCTTCCCATTATGTGTTCCCCATATATGTAGTCCTATTTGTTTTACATGTCGCTTAGAATTTTATCCCTTTAAACCTAGGGGTTCAGCCTAGTACTCACCTTGTAGGATTAGTAGTCCTAAATACCCTCGAGGACTTATAGAATGGGACGGGTAATAGCACGCAATAAACTTTGTGACCGACGCACGCGTTTTAAATACCTTAACGGGGTGGGAATGGTAGAATATGGATATGATGACCGGTGCACTAATACCACGTGTAGCCCCTCTTCGAGGCGTGACATACTTGGTATTGCATTGATGTGATCCATATTGATTTAAAACATAGGACAATCTCATTCAAATGATTTTACTTTGCTATTCTTTAAATTTCTTTTAATAATTTCAATATTTACTTGAAATCCCCTCTTACGTGAGCCTTGCTTGTTTACTGTCCAAATTCACAAAACTACTTGGCTGGGACCCACAGTAGTGGATCTTGAGGGGTGCCTAACACCTTCCCCTTGGGATAACTTCAAGCCCTTACCCAATCTCTGGTAACGCAAACTAGTTTATGAGTTAATTATTCTAAGTGCCCTAACGCACCATAAAATCGTTAGGGGGCGACTCTTCCTTAAACCTTTTCCTTTAAGAAGTTGTCCAGAATTTCATTAAACCCGATCTCCGCGTACCTAACCCGTGCGAGGAAAAAGAGGGGTGCGACACTATCAACATCAATGCCTTTGATAACATGTGGTCCTCTAGGAATTTGCTCGATTCGATTGTTTGGTTCCTTTACCTGTTTCTGCAAAGTTAGTAGTAAATTTTTTAATTCAGGGTTATTAGTCATACCTGGTCTCGTTTCAAGAGATTCGTTAGGAGTGTCATCCCTTGCTGAGTTTACCAACCCAGACTGAGGATTTTCCACGGTAATTGTGTTATTAGGAGGTGATGTCAGTGATGTAGGTGATGCCGCTGGTAATCCCCTTGCAAATTCTTGCAAAGCTTGACTCACATACTCTGTAATCATCTACTTTATACAATCTTGTTCTACTGTTTGATCATTGATGTTGTTATCGTTGTTGTTGTTGGATCTCTGTTGGGATTGTTCCCTTGAACCTCTTGGGGATGGAAGAGGTGATGGAATCCTATCTCTCTGTTTGCTATTGTCGTTGGAGTTCGACATAGTTTAGAGGATATCGATTGAAAAGTAAACAAAGATTATCAGATTCCCGGTAACAAAACCAATTCGTTTAACCAAAGAATTAGATACTTTGACCAAAGCTATTTTTAGGATGAACACGGGTTACTGATAATCAAAGAAATAATATTAAGTAAAGAGGAGTCAGTACATGACGATAATAAGATGCTTAGAAAAAAATAAAGTATATTGCATTCGTCGTTCAGATGTCCTTTACAAGTTATATTCTCTTCCCTTATATAGGAAATTTCTTAATATAACGTCTACCTCTCACAATGATCGCTCATTAATGACTAATTATTACATTAATGGGACGTTACAAGGAGTAATCATAACTGTTGCGTGAAGATTGTGTAACGTGTGAGTCATTAATTGAGGATCTCTGAATCTGCCCGTAGCTCTGTCCGGATTTATTTTGTCCGTGTCTCTTCTTTGTCTCAATTAGGTTGGGTTCCCGTAGTTGATTACCCCGTAGGTTTATTGATCTGTACCTCTCTGTTCCTTACCTCTTTATAGAATCATATCCAGCTGTCATATTTTCCTTGGTCCACGTAGCTAGCTGAGTTGTCAAGAATCATCTTACGTGTGAAACTCTTTTTTACCAATTCAAATTTGTCGCTAGGCCTACCTCGGGCACAACGAGGCTCCCAAATTAGGACACGATTTATATTCCTGCACTATGTGTTTAAAATACTGCAATACTTTTCAGAATCCTCACTGACTTGGCTACCTTTTATTTTTGTTTTTGTTTTCTTTCCATTTTATTATTCCCCTCCCCAAAGGTTGGTTCGTGCATTCTGGCATCATCTTCATATTATACAAGATCCATGGGCCTTCTGTCTTCTCCTCCTCCTAGTCCACCTAAAAGAAAAAGCAAAGGCAAAGGCAAAATTGAAGATTCAAGCAACATCAGGAAAGAAAACACAATGCTGGTTGAACGAATAGAGGATCCTGACAATCAAGGTAGTCAGGTTCAGAATGAGGCTATGACACAACTCAAGCAAAGGTTGTTGAAGCTCCAAGGGGAGCTTGAGCATGTCCAGAATTTTGCGAATTTATCCTTCTCACTTAGTGTCCCAGATGTGAACCAAAATCCTATACCTCCTCAGAATACCCCAAACAAGCAAAATCCTCCCACAACTCATCATCATACAACTCCACCGAAAAATCAAACTATCCCACCACACCACAAGCACAACACTTGCCACGCTCCGAGAAATACCCCGTTGATTATCCCTGAACCACAAAACTCCACTAGTGACCACCTCTATGCCCAAACACCAGGTCATCAGAACAACCCCATATACGTGGAGACCCTACCACACTCCACCCGACCCATTTCATACACATCTGAATCCAGTGAGACGGATATGCTCATTAGGAATTTGGCCAAGGAACTCAAGAAGCTGACTAACCGAGTTCAAGGCGTTGAAGGTAGTAGGGGAGTTGAAGGGTTGACTATCAAGATCTCTGCATACAGCCCGATGTTGAACTACCGGAGGGTTACAAACCTCCTAAGTTCGAATTGTTCAACGGTACAGTTGATCCTAGGATCCATCTGAGGACCTACTGTGATAAATTGGTTGGAGTAGGAAGAGATGAAATGATTCACATGAAACTGTTTATGAGGAGCCTCAGAGGGGATGCTCTGTATTGGAACATCAGCCAAGACCCCAAGAAGTGGTCCAACTGGGTGAACATGGTGTCAGACTTCATGGACCGGTTCAGGTTCAATACAGAGAATGTGCCAGATGTGTTCTACATTCAGAATCTTAAGAAGAAGCCCACGGAAACTTTTTGCGAGTATGCTACTCGCTTGAGGTCTGAAGTAGCTAAGGTCAGGACCACCGTAGACGAAGAACATATGAACAAATTCTTCATTTGGGCACAAGACCCACAATATTATGAGCGGATGATGGTGATTGAGAACCATAAATTCTCTGACATTATCAAGCTAGGCGAGAGAATTGGGGAAAGGGTCAAAAGCGGAATGGTTACAAATTTTGAAGCATCGCAGGCTACAAACAAGGCCCTACAATCTGGCGGTGTGTCCATGAAAAGAGATATGGGAGCCGTAATGGTTGCACAGAGGACTAAATCCCCACTTAAATACCAAACCTACCAAACATGCCGCTCACATATCAGCCAGCACCTTCGCCAACATACCAAGCACCCTCGCCCACCTACCAGCCAACACCTCCACCTACATATCAGCCAACTCCACCACCTACCTATCAGCCTACTTCTCCTAGATATTCCAAACCAGCTCCTGTTTATCATACCTACAACTCTCAACCATCTCACTTCCAATCACCACCTGCTCGCCAAAATTTCCCTCGACCTCGACCCAACTGGTTTGTAATAATTTATTGTAAACGAATATTGGGGATGGATAGTATCTATACATGTTATAGATATCAAAAGGTAGAAATCATGCTTTTAGGTTTACATTTCCTACATACGCAATAGAACTCATGTTTAGGACCAATATGTGCAAAGCATATCATGCATTAGATACCATGCCCCCTAGGTTTTATGAATACTGTTTTCAGCATCTTACCTTGGCACTATTATTTTATCACTTAGGAATCCTGTTATAGGATAAACAACATTAATATAAACTGCTACTCATGCAAATAATGTCTAATAAAGATGTAACTTTTATGCATCCAGAGATCCTGCTTTAGGAGATTCTGCAATCATGTTGTGCATTTAGAAATCCTGCTCTAGGAATCCTGCATATAAATAATTATGTACCTTATATGTCCACATTAGACACCATGTTTTAGGTTCCTAGTCATACTAACTTTATTAACACCTAGTTTAACTACTGATGCATGAGAAGGGAATAAAACAGTCTCATCATGTTCAAGTAAAATGGGCAATAACTCTGTACTTTGCAACACCTAGAACAACATGTTATAACATGTTTTCTTCAATAACTCTGGTAACAATTTAGAATTTTCCTACGCCTAGGCAAGCCTTAGGTAATCAAAATTCTTATAAAATTGGAAACTGTTATTTGTGTTTACTGCTTAACAGGCTTAAAATCAGTAGGCAAACTGGTTAGGCCCCTGTTTCTGAGTTATAAACTGAATATGCATACCTCGTATGTTCTGTACTTTGACATTCACCTAGACTCCATGTCTTAGGATCCTGTTTAACATACTACCCTTATTTGTAGTTTGAGTTGTGATGTTTATATGCATTATATGTGGAGGTAAACTTGAGCCCCCTTATTTTCTCTTTCTTGTTTTATTTGCTGAAGTCCTATGTGTTATTGCTTGTCGCCTTAGTTTTTCTCCTTTAAACCTAAGGGTCTGTCTAGAACTGCCCATAGGTAGAGGTCCTAAATTCCTCCAGGGCCATTAAGAAGGGACGGGTAACAGCACGCATAGATTTCGCTAAATACCACTCGCTTTAATAACCGCTAAGGGGTAGGGAAGGGTAGATATGGATATGATGACCGGTTCGGTAATGCCACGTGTAGCTCTTCTCTGAGGAGTGATTACTGAGCATTGTACCGATGTGATACTATAGGATAAATAACCTATGACCCCCCCCCTATCCTTTACATGTGTGCTTTGACCATAAATCTTTCAAAAAATAAACCTTATATGCATGCTTAGGCTTTAAATATTTTCAAATGTGTCTTCATATGTGTGCTTAGACTGCGAACTCTTTCAAAAACCCTTACTTGTGTAAACTTTGATTGCTTATTTGCTACTTGCCTAAATTCACAAAGTTGTTTGGCCGGGAGCAACAATTGTGGACTCTGAGGGGTGCCTAACACCTTCCCCTTGGAGTAATTTCTAGCCCTTACCCTATCTCTAGTTATCCAAACCTGTGTTTGTAAATGACCCTTAGTAGGTGCCCTAACGCACCTTAATTCGTTAGGTAGCGACTCTTCAACTCCTTGTATACCCCCTTTCCCAAAAGGAAACGAGTTGTCCCAATAATGTCAAAAACCCTGACTGATCCGAAAGGAGAGGAGAAATTGGGGGCGCGACAGCAGCCATGTCTTCAAATGCCTTGTGGAGACTGGACAGGTTTATCAAGCTTTTCCCTCTTCACTTCAGTGGTGCTACTTCAGAGGACCCTCAGGAATATCTGGATAGTTGTCATGAGGTATTGCGTAATATGGGCATTTTGGACACCAATGAGGTCGATTTTACTGCTTTTCAGATGGCTGGTTCTGCCAAGAAATAGTGGAGGGATTTTTTGTTGACCAGATCAATTGGGTCACCTGCTTTGACTTGGGATCAATTTTCTCATCTCTTTATGGAGAAGTTTTTTCCTGTTACTACTCGAGAGGAGAAGCGTCGTCATTTTGAGCGACTTCAGTAGGGAAGCATAACCGTGACCCAATATGAGACTCATTTTGTGGATTTGGATAGACATGCTATTCTCTTGTTTCCCACACAGAGAGAGAGGGCCAGACAGTTTATTGAAGGCCTTGCTCAGCCCATCAGGTTGCAGATGGCCAAGGAGACAGGGACCGAGATTTCTTTTCAGGATGCAGCTAATGTGGCTAGGATGGTTGAGTCGGTTCTCGGGATAGGAGGTCAGGGGTCTGACAAGAGACCTCGCCATTTTGGTGGTTTTAGTGGTGCCTCATCTGGAGGCGGGACTTCATTTAACATAGGCCATTCTTCCAGGTCATTTCATTCAGCACTATAGGCTTCACAAGGTACTTTGGGTGGTTGTTGTTCTTATCTGCCTCCTTATGCTCCGCCAGTCTACAGTGCTCTTTCAACTCCTATTAAAGCACCTCCTCTGCAAAGTTTTCATCGTGGTCAGTCGGTTCGTCCGGGTCAGTTTACGTATCAGGAGGGATGTTTTGAGTGTGGTGAATATTGGCATGTTCGGAGAACTTGTCCGAAATATGCAGGTAATCAGTTTCAGCATCAGGGTACTCGTGCTATAGTTTCGGCACCAACTCCAGTACCGCCTTCCTAGCCAGCAAGGGGTAGGGGTCAGGTAGTTAGAGGTAGAGGCCAGAATGTTAGAGGAGGAGGTCAGGTAGCTAGGGGTAGAGGCTAGCCCGCTAGAGGTGGAGGTCCTCCGAGAGATGTGGTTCAGGGTGGCGGGGCCCAGCCCCGATTATATGCATTTCTAGCCAGGCCTGAGGCAGATTCCTCTGACACTGTTATTACAGGTATCATCTCAGTTTGTGTTAGAGATGCTTCAGTTTTGTTTGATCTGGGGTCTACCTATTCTTATGTTTCATCCTACTTTGCCTCGTATTTGAATGTGCCCCGTGATTCCTTGAGTGTTATTGTTTATGTGTCTACACCGGTGGGGGATGCTATTGTGGTAGATCGTGTGTATCGTTCGTGCGTAGTAGTCATTGAAGGTCTTCAAACTAGTGTGGATCTTTTACTTCTAGACATGGTCTATTTTGATGTAATATTGGGCATGGATTGGTTGTCGCCTTATTATACCATCTTGGACTTTCACGCCAAAACAGTTACTCTAGCCTTGCCGGGGTTGCCTCGATTAGAATGGAAGGGACTCCTGGTCATTCTCCCAGCCGAGTGATTTCATATACCAAGGCTCGTCGCATGGTGGAGAAGGGTTTTTTTGCTTATTTGGTTCATTTTCGTGACTCTGATGCCGCTCTATAGAGTCAGTTCCTATTGTTCGTGAGTTTCCCGAGGTGTTTCCTGTAGACTTGTCAGGGATGCCACCCGACAAGGATATTGATTTTTGTATTGACGTGGCTCCGGGCACTCAGCCCATTTCCATTCCTCCATATCGGATGGCCCCACCAGAACTGAAAGAGTTGAAAGAACAGTTGCAAAAATTGCTAGATAAGGGTTTCATCAGACCTAGTGTCTCACCTTGGGGTGCACCGGTTCTGTTTGTAAAGAAGAAAGATGGGTCGATGAGGATGTGTATAGATTACCGCCAGTTGAATAAAGTTACTATCAAGAATAAGTATATGTTGCAGAGAATTGATGACTTATTTTATTGGCTTTAGGGTGCTAGAATATTTTAGAAAATTGATTTGAGATCGGGATATCATCAGCTGAAATTAGGGCGTCCGATGTTCCTAAGACAGCCTTCCGGATGAGTTATGGGCACTATAAATTTTTGGTCATATCTTTTGGGTTGACTAATGCTCCAACATCATTTATGGATTTGATGAATCGGGATTTCAAGCCCCATCTAGACTATTTCCTGATCGTGTTCATTGGTGATATTCTAATAGACCTCCAGACCTTGAGAGATAATTAGTTGTATACCAATTTTTCAAAATGTGTGTTCTGCTTAGATTCAGTAGCCTTCTTGGGGCATATCGTATCAGCTGAGGGTATTCAAGTTGATCCTAAGAAGATAGAGGCAGTGAATAACTGGCCTAGACCCATGACAACTACAGAGATCAGGAGCTTCTTGGGTTTGGGTTTAGGCAAGCCACTTACATCGACTGCGCTACTCAACCCAACACCACGCTCTTGCCACGAGTAACCGACTCCGAATGGCCCAAATCTATTCAATTCGATTGCATAATGTAAATATCACTTTAAGGAATCAAAATAGCTAATAAGTTCGAAGTTAGTACGCGAAATTAGGAAATTTGCCCAACACGTTCCCCGGGCCCACGTCTCGGAAACAGATAAAAGTTACAAATGCTGAACACCCATTCACTCACGAACTCACTCGAGCAAGAATCATCCAAATCCGACGTCTAAATCTTCCTAAATTCTCAGATTTCTACTTGGGGGAACCTTCATCCCATTTTCATGATTTTTCACCCAAATTTATTGACTAGATTGAAGAAATCTCTTCTTCGAAACCTACTGAAAATTGCAAAAACCTGAGCTCTAAATAGTTTTAGGAGTTAAGAATTTCAAACACTCGGATTTTTGTATAAACAGCCCAGGGATTCCGCACCTGCGACTCTTGGACTGCACCTGCGGAAAATCCATCGCAGGTGCGAAAACTCACTTAACAGGGCTGGGGCAGTATCTGCGATCCCGCACCTGCGGAACCCAGTCCGCACCTGCGACCACTGGCAGCCCCTGCCCAAATTCTGCATCTGCGAGCCCAACTCCGCACCTACGTGCCCGCACCTCCGGTTCCCCGTCCGCAGGTGCGAAACACCAAAACCAGCAATGGTTTAGTTGTGTTCCAAGTTCCAAAATCACCCGTTAAGCATCTGAAACATCCCTGAGACCCCTAGGACCTCAACCAAACTTGCCAACCAGTCCTAATACTTCATTCAAACTTGGTCGAGCCTTCAAACCACATCTCATAACATCAAAATCATCAATTATGCAATGGATTCAAGCCTAAGAACTTATGAAATTTCCAAAATTCACATCGGATGCCAAAACACGTCAAAACTCATCTGAATGACCTCAAATTTTACACACAAGTCATAAATGACACTACGGACCTGCTGTCACTTCCGGAATTCCATTCCGAGCCCGATATCAAAATTTCACCTATCGGCCGAAATCGTTGAAATTCTAAAATTTGCCAATTCGATCCTAAATCTACTACAGGCCTCGAAAATACCTTCCGAACATGCTCCTAACCCGAAATCACCCAACAGAGCTAACGGGGTCGAGGAAACTCCATTCTGGATCCGTCTTCACACAGTTCTAACTACGACCCGATTTTTAAAGCTAAACTTCACATTTATGGACTATATGTCAAAAATCCCTCCGAATTTCACCGCTCAACATTCCGGCAAGTCCCAAAAGCAGAAATATACATGGGAGAAACAGTTATTAGGGGATCGAGGTGCTAACTCTTTAAACGACCGACCGGGTCGATACACATTTGGGGCTATTTTCTACTAAATCTAGAGAGAGGTGGGAGCATTTTAGAGAGAGAAAGAGGGAACCTAGCCTTCGGATCACCAAATCTTGCTCAAGTATTCAAGAATCAAGGAAGATAGCCACTAGATTGTTCTCTATCCAGGTAAGTCCTACTTCTAGGATTTCATATATGAGATTATGAGTTCAAAAATACGCTGTGGGGATTAGAAATAGGCCATGCATATGGCACTAAGTAGTGGTATGTAATATTAATGAACTAATTTGGGTAGTTCCTGTTAAAATTAGTTGAGGGAAGAAGGAATTTCAATTTTCAGACCTTGTAGTCTTTTTCACATGTTAAATGTTTTATGCAATTATTAAGAGAGTTACACCATGGGTAATGTTTATAGTTGTTAATCGATTTTTGCTTTCTCCTTATAGATTATTATTGGTAGAGGTGTTGGTGCGTTGTAGTAACTTAAGGAAATCTCAACCAGGTATGTTGGCTAAGCTTTCTCCCTCGAAATGGAATTCCATAATTTTTTCATAAGGTAAAGTATGATCGGCTCAAAATCCATAATTTTTACGTTCCGCGTTATCCCCTATAGACTCATAAACTTGATTATTCCGAATGAGCCTTATATCAAAATAAAGATGTTTATAGTATTGTTTGATTATTAGAATGGTATGGCTTGGAGTTGTGTTTTAAACAAAATTGGTATACCAATTAGTTGAGGAAAACTCGATATGCTTAATAATCCTAATTGCTCCTACGGGTGCTTAATGACTTGATTGAGTATGTCTCGTTGTTGATAATCTATAAAGGTGTTTGAAATGAATTGAATGAACTGGGGGAAATAGTGATTCAAGAATAATTGGTGTGTTGCTTGTTTATGACTTTGATATGTGTTTCTATTGCTGGTTGGTATGCCCTAATCTTTGGGAAGAAACCTTTTGTGTTCAAAATTTAAATTGCTAATGAACTTTAGATATATGATTTCTAAGATACTTTATACGTTTGTAATTAGTGGTGATCCTTGAACCTAAAAGAAGTGAAAGTATGAAATATGAAATATAGCCATCGTGCCATGAATAGAGAAACTTGTGAAAGACCCAAGGCCAAGGAAATATTGCTATTGTGAGAGGTTGAAAATGCTAATAAAGATTTATACAATGTGAATGATTCTGAGATGGATACCTTTCTACATATGTGTTACCTTTGTGTGCGAACTAACTAAAAATGTTTTTGGGAGTATCATTAGCAATACCGAAGAAGGGTGGCTCATAAGGCCCACACCTTAAACTACACATGCCGGTGTAGGGGTGGATTGTGATTGTTCCCCCTAAATTGGGATGAAATTGCTACTTGTAAATTGGAAAAGGAAATACGCCAACCCACACGGCATATGTGGGAAGGAGGCTTAGATGATCGGGTGGAGATCAGACTCTATGTTGCGCACATGGTGGAACTACTCTTGTGACAACTTTCTTTCGCATCATATGTCAAACCACATTTTCTGTGGGGAGATGGCCTAGCCGATCGGGAGTGATCGGACTCCGTGCTAACAAAGACGTTGGAATATCGGTGCTAATGATCTCCCAACCAAATATATATATATATACTATTTTCGTACTTTGAAAAATCATTATGTTTCAATTTGTTATTTGAATATTGTTGGTTGTGACCTGTTGTTTCTATGTGTTGTCTTTGGATCTATTGACACTCTATCTTGAAAGAGGATTTTTAGCTATACATACTAGTAATATTCGACAGTACTAATGTCCCTTTTGCCGGGGGCGCAACATCTTTAATGGATGCAGGTATTTCCACATTAGGCGGCATTGATCAGCGATAGCGGTATGTTCCTTCCAGCTAGCTCGGCGATCCCCACTCTATTTTGGGGTCCCTTTATTTGGTTATTTTGTACTTTTCATTTGAGGTATAGCCAGAGGCTTGTTTCCGGCATTTCTATATTTCTCTTCAGTTGTATTTAGAGGCTCCATAGACAGGTTGTGGATGGTGTCAGGTATTGGAATTAAACTAGAAATATTGGTATTTGGAAAATATGTTTTTCATCATATCTATAAAAAAATTGTAATATTCTGGATATTATGGTTGAAACTGCTAATGAAAACAAAATGGAAGTATGTTCCCCAGTCTCACAGGCAGGAGCAACGCAGGCAGTTTGAGCAGCTGCGTCAGGGGGAGCTATCAGTGACGCAGTATGAGATGCATTTTTCTGAGTTGGCTCGTCATGCTACTGATTTAGACCCTACTGATAGGGAGAGGATTAGGAGGTTCGTGGATGGCCTCACGTATCAGCTTCGTATCTTGATGACTAGGGAGAGGGTATCAGGTGCTACCTTCGAGCAGGTTGTTGATATTGCTTGAGATATTGAGTGAGTTAGCCGCCAAGAGCGAGAGGAGAGGGAGGCCAAGAGGCCTCATGGATCTGGTAGTTTCAGTTGTGCTCCTTCAACAGGGTAGTTTCAGCACAGTAGAGGCCGCCCATTTAGGCCTCCTCAACCAGCTCGCCCAGCTTATAGTGGCGCATCATTAGGGCAGGGTCCCCACAGCTCTCATTCGTGTCGTTCTTCATTTAGTGCCCTTCCAGCTCAAAGTTCCTCCAGAGCATCATCAGTCCAAGGTTTTTTTATGCATGGTTCATCCAGTGGCTATCCTGGTGCCAGGGGTTCCCTTCAGTCTCCATCTCCAGCACCAAGGAGTTGCTTTGAGCGTGGAGATTTTGGGCATGTGTGGAGGCATTGTCCTCGTCATCCCGGTAGTTTTCTCACCAGAGTGGTCAGCCCTCGACTTCAGTTCCAGTCACTTCACCACCCGCCCAAATGGCTAGGGGTGGGGGTCAGGCAGCTAAAGGCCGCCCTAGAGGGGGAGGTCGAGCAGGTGGAGGTCAGGATCGTATCTATGCACTTCCAGCCAGAACAGATGCTATGGCCTCCGATGCAGTGATCACATGTATTATTTTAGTCTGTCACCGAGATACTTTGGCCTTATTTGACCCCGGTTCCACATATTCTTATGTTTCATCATATTTTGTCCATTTTCTAGATATGCCCCGTGAGTCTGTAGTTACGTCTGTTCATGTGTCGACTCCCATGGGCGAATTGTTGTGGATCGTGCGTATCGGTCATGTGTGATATCTATTGGGGGTCTGGAGACTCGAGTGGACCTATTGTTACTTAGCATGGTTGATTTTCATGTGATATTGGGCATTGATTGGTTATCGCTGTGTCACGTTATTCTTGATTGTCACACTAAGACCGTGACCTTAGCTATGCCCTGAGTTACGAGAGTTGAGTGGAGAGTTTCTACTGAGTATGTGCCTAGCAGGGTGATCTCATACGTGAAGGCTCAGCCTATGGTTGATAAGGGATGTTTATCGTATTTGGCTTTTGTGAGGGATGTTAGTGGTGAGACTCTGGCCGTTGATTCTGGTCCTGTGGTCCGTGAATTTCCGGACGTGTTTCCTGCAGACCTGCCAGGCATGCCACCTGACAGGGATATTGATTTTGGTATTGACCTGGTGCAAGACACTCAGCCTATCTCTATTCCTCCATATCGTTGTTGCGCCCCTTTTTCCTTCTCCTTTCTGATCGATCAGGGTTTTGACATTATTAGGACAAATCGTTTCCTTTCGGGAAAGGGGTATGTAAAGAGTTGAAGAGTCTCCACCTAATGAATTAAGGTGCCTTAGGGCACCTACTAAGGGTCATTTACAAACACAGATTGGATAGTCAGAGACAAGGTAAGGGCTTGAAATTACTTCAAGGGGAAGGTGTTAGGCATCCCTCAAAGTCCTCAACTGTGGTTCCCGACAAAACAAGCTTTGTGAATTTGAACAAGTAGCAAATAAACAATTAAGCACAAACAAATAAAGGATTTTGGAAAGATTCGAAGTCTAAGCACACATGTGTGCTAAAGTTTAAAAGATTCAAGTTCTTAGCATATGAGTGAAAGGTTTTGGAAAGATTTATTATCTAAACGCATATGTGTAAAGGATAGGGGAGTCCTAGTTGTATATCCTATAGGATAACATTAGTACAATGCCCGGTAATCACTCCTCACAAAGGGGCTACACGTGGCATTAGCGCACCGGCCATCATATCCATGTCTACCCTTTTCCACCCCTTAGCAGTTATTAAGCGAGTTTCATTTAACGATCTCTATGCGTGCTGTTACCCGTCCATTCTTAATGGACCTGGAGGAAATTAGGACCTCTACTTAAAGGCAGTTCTAGATAGACCCCTAAGGTTAAAAGGAGAAAATGCTAGGCGACAGGAAAAAACAAATAGGACTTTAGCAGATAAAGCCAGAAAAAATCAATAAGAGGCTCAGGTTTACCTCCACAGATAATGCATGTAATCAGCACGACTCAAACACAAACAAGGGCAGTATTATTAAACATGATCTTAAGACATGATGTCTAATCGAATATCAGAAAACAGAAGATATGTAGTTTTATTTAGTAAACTCAGAAACTGGGGGGCCCTAATCAGTTTGCCTACTAATTTTAAGCTTGTTAAGCATTTAAGCAAATGTCACAAAAGAAACTGTTTATAGTTATATAGAGGTCGATTACCTAAGGCTTGCCTAGGCGTTGGGGTAATGCACAATAGTTACCAGAATTGTTAAAGAAATTGTTTAGAGGTTGTTTTTCCTAAAGCATGTTTTTCTAAGTGTTGCAAAGATACAGGGATTACGACCAGTCTTACTTAACACAGGATAATCATAGGTGAGACTGTCTTATGTCCTTTTTCATGCATCAGTAATTTAACAAGGTGTGACTGAGCGAGTATGAACGAAATCCTAAACAAAGTATCTTGTATGCATATATAAAATACAGAATATTTGTATGTAGAATTCCTAAAGCAGAATTTCTAAATGCACAACATCGTTTCAAGATATGCAGAATTCCTAAAGCATGATTTCTAAATGTGCAGGAGCAACAGTTTCTGTTAATGTAGTTATTCAGCCTAGAAGCAGGATTTCTAAGTGATAAATAGGTCAAAATGAGATGCTGAAGCAGTAAACCTAAGAACATGATATCTATGACATGCTTGGAATGCATTGGGCCCTAAGCATGTATTCTAATGCGCACATGGAAAATGTAAACCTAATTTCTGCGAGGAGCTCTATTCGAGAGGAAGCACTGGCTCTTATCGAAATTGACCTTTTGGCCATTACAACTCGATTCTCTTTCTATGACTACTCTGGAAAAGAAAGTCTCACTACTCAATGGCTTTCGATCTTCTTTCCCCCATATAGATATTGAATAGAACGAGTTCGCTTCATGATTTCGTGACATACCAAATAAGGGATTGTTAGAAGAAAGCTCCTATAGTGGACAGCTATAGCCCTTTGTATACGAGAAGCATGATTCCCCTTTTTATCAAGAGCTCATCTTTGTCAGCGGCATTCTCCCTTCTATCTATCTTGAATTGAATTATGGAGGTGCAATTTATTTGGAGGAGGTGGGTTCGAGAAGAAAAGCCATTCGTTACCATTACTAAGAAAAGTAAGTAGGAATTCGTCCCAGATAAACTACTGATCTAGCTCTTTCGCATCGAGGAAACCCCCTATTTCCTCTTTCAGGTTAGGCGCCCTTTGCTCGAACGAAAGAGGGGTCTTTGCCGGGACCGATGCTAGTAGTTAGATTCAATATTCAAAAAGTCTTAAATAGAAGCCAAATCCAGTTGAGAAGAGACAAGCACGGTGACATCCATCGAAGGGATCTCGGTCGAGAAGCGGCCCAGGTAAAGCCAGATTTCAAAGGTAGAATGTATTGGTGGCACATCGACCTAGAATAAGGGCTCTAGTCCACGATTCCTGGATTCCAACCTTTCAAAGGCAAAGGAAGTCTCAAGCTGTAAAAGTAGGCCTGCCATCGATGCTAAGAGATAGACGAGCTACCATAGATCCCTCACCGACGAATAGCCTACNGATTCCAGACATTTATTAACTGAGAAAGAAATCCACCAGGGCAAAAATACTATAGATGCAAGATAGAAAAGAGGAGTGAATGCTTTCTTTTTTGCCATTTTTCGGTTTTATTTTAAAGGGAAAGAGGAAGCCCCGGACGTCAACTTCTTTGATGACGACCAAGAGGAGGAAGATATTTCCCAATAGCTGGCATGATTTCTACCCATTGATATAGATAACATATATAATTACCCACCCCTTTACACTATCCATCCCCAATATTTGTTTACATAATTATTAAAAACCAATATCGAATGAATTACATAAATGGATAAAGGAAAATAAGAAGTTACACTATAGGGAGCCTGAAAACAGGCACAGATTTCCAGAACCTCAAATGCCCAAATTGTTTCATAGCCTTTCTCATATCCGGGTGTGTCAGAGTTCCCTAAGGACCTTAAGGGATCCCGGGCAGTGCTCACACCCAGATTTCACAACCATAATTGAGTAAGTGCAGTGTGGAAGAGCCAGCTACAATGCATCAGAGTTCAGAGGGATCTCATAGGGATCCCTAAGCAGTCACACATTGGAGTGGCATAACTTAAAGACCTAAGAGTAGAGTGAGAGTGCTTGACATAGTTTTGAAAAGGTTTTAGTAGGAAAACAGTTTGAAAAGATACTTGTTGAAATAACTTTGTAAAATAAGAGAGTTGTTTAGTAAAAAGCCTTTTGAAAACAGTTGTGGAATCACATAAACAACAGACCAAACATGGAACCAAAACAGGTTCAGCAATACTCAAAGAACAACCTTCACACACGGTAATGGGGATTGGGGACAAATATAGCATGTAGGGCAAATACATAACAGGCCGAGATCATTTGCACTTGGTATAGGTAGTAAGATATAGATTCAGGGGTGTCAATTAGAAAACAACTGTAGAATCGGAGTGCTTTAGGGGGTTCATGGGGGTTGGGAGATAGTCTACTAAACATGATCGATCATAACATTAAGATAACTTAGGACAATAGCCCACTAGGTGCATACCAGAACTAGGCAGCAATACACAAACATAAAATAGCGTAAAGTCAGATAAGAGCATGCTGACCCTAAAGAGATAATACATAACTAACATAAAGAGGTTAATTACATGTTGAACAACAGAACCAGAGATAGAAACAAATAAGGAACATGATGAATTGAAGGAGCAAAAGAAACATACTGTTTTTGACACTTAAATTGAAATCAGGACATACCAGTAGAGATCCCTAAGCAGTCACACATTGGAGGGGCAGAACTTAAGGACCTAAGAGTAGGGTGAGAGTGCTTGACATAGTTTTGAAAAGATATAGTAGGAAAACAGTTTGAAAAGAGAGTTGTTTAGTAAACAGCCTTTTGAAAAAAGTTATGGAATCACATACACAATAGACCAAACATGGAACCAAAACAGATTCATCAATACTTAAAGAACACCTTCACACAGGGTAATGGGGATTGGGGACAAATATAGCATGTAGGGAAAATACATAACAGGCAGAGATCCTTTGCACTTGGTACAGGTAGTAAGACATAGATTCAGGGGTGTCAACTTGAACACAACTGTAGAATTAGAGATGTTTTATGGGGTTCGTGGGGGTTGGGAGATAGTATACTAAACAGGATCGAGCATAACATTAAGATAACTTAGGACAATAGCCCACTAGGTGCATACCAGAACTAGGCAGCAGTACACAAACATAAAATAGGGTAAAGTCAGATAAGAGCATGCTGACCCTAAAGAGATAAAACATAACTAACATAAAGAGGTTAAATACATGTTGAACAGCAGAACTAGAGATAGAAACAAATCAGGATCATGATGAATTGAAGGAGCAAAAGAAACATATTGTTTTTTAGACTTAAATTGAAATCAGGACATACCAGTAGAGAGACGGTAAACACAAAGTGAAGAGTAAGAGGGTGTAGTAGTCAGCCTTGGCGTACATCCGGCTTAGATAGAACAATAGTGAGTAATCAGAGAAAAGAGAGAGAGAGAGCAGAAGAGAGTTTTTGTGTGAGAGATAACTAGAACCAATGTGTTCGTCTTTGTGTTAATGAGAGAGAGCATGTATATATAGTTTGAAACTAGGTAGTAAGAATCAAATTCAAGCGGTAATTTTGGAACTAGGTATTAAATAGTATAAAATCAGTGTAAGTACCCCCTTTAATTAAGGAGTTAACTTCAAACGATAATAGACATACGAAAAATAAGGAAGGAAATCATATAAGGCTGAATATAACAAATAAGGGAATGATTCAACATAGTGCAAGTATAGGACATGTAATCAAGGCTAGGTACATAATATTCTAATTAAGGAATACACATATGAATCAATTTACAGCATAATCGACCATGAAATAAGGTAAGAAAATTTCTTATAGGTCAGAAATCAGTAGAGAATATCACAAGAGATTAGTGAAAGGTATCAATTACAGGAAATTCGGGATTCAAACAGGAGTAGTACTGATTAAGGGGAATCAACACAAATTGCACGGAATAAACACATAATAGGCAAGGAAAAGGCAAGAATCAGAACCCTAATAGGTACAGTAAAGTAAAAATCACATAGAATCAGGGATTCAAACTAGAATATAGTAATGATGAACACAAACTTATGAGAATAAGCGAGATGAACACAGCATATGCAAGAAGAAGCAACAATCAGAAACCCTAATAAGCCAAAGAGGGTAAAAGTCAGAGAAGCACAGAAGACTAATGAGAAATAAGCACACATACGGATTAAACGAGCAAATCATCAAAGACAGACTCAGAATCCAGGATTAAACAAAGAATTAGGGTTTTCAACATAATAAATAAGACAAAAGGGGAAAAACATAAATAAATGTTTAAACATAGTGGAAATCGTAGAATAACATAGAAAATCAGAAGAAGAATCGTTTTTTTGAAAAGGGGTTAAAAACCCCTAGTTTGAAGATGAAAAGGCGTTTTTGAAAAATCGAAAAGATCTTTAAGAAAACAGCAAAGATAAATCGAATATACTCAGATATGTTACAGATCTAAGAAGTCAAGAGCTAAAATTATGGTTTTAGAGAGAGTTAGCCCAGAGATGGAGAGAAGCAGGCTTAGAAACCATATGCTTTAGCCGGAGATAGAAGGATCTTACTCGGACAGCCAAGAATTGCCTGAGAACGGCATGAAAGGCCATGAGTGTGAGTTGAACCACCTCTGGTTCTCTTGAGGACCTTAGGGTAGCAATAATCCGGCTTGTGAGGAAGCCATGGAGGATAGGGATGGTGGTGGAGCCACCATTGTTACCGGCGAGCCAACGGCCGGTGGGAGGAGCTTAGGTTTAGCAAATAGAGCTTGAGAGATGAGATGAGAGTGTAACGACGGAGAAGAAGAGAGAATGAGAGAGTGGGAATGAGGGTTTGGGGGGTAGTCTTTAAACAAGACATTCGCTCGAGTAATTTTAATGGATTGGGCCGGGAAATTGGGTTAATTCAATCAGGTTTGGGTCTGGTTCAATTAGGCTATAATTGAAATAAAACTAGGCCATTTGTGAAATACCCAATGCAAATTAATTAAAATAATTTGTGAAGTTTTAAAAATTGAATTTCGTGCATAGAAAAATAGTTTAAAATAATTATTTAGTATTTTAAAAATACAAATGACTAAGTTTTGGTAAAAATGGTATAAAATTATATGATTGGGCTATAATTGCAAAGTTATTCCAATTACAACCAAAATTTGCCAATTTGGCGAATTATGAAATAATTTGGTCTTAATAAGACCAAAAATAATAAATTAAACCAAGAAATTTTTTGAAATCGTTTGTGATGAAAATTTGTAATTATTTATTGGAAATATAATGCTGGATAAATTAATTAAAATATAGGAAAATTATGGAAAAATACCAATTGCTACTAATGCGTGATTTCTAAGATATATATGCAATAAAAAATATTTTTGGGAAAAATTGGGTATCAACAGCTGCCCCTCTTTACCCGAAAAGGATGAAAGAGTTGTCGGGTAAGACATGATGGCCAATTTTGACCGAGCGAAATGGTTTGATAGATTTAGGCCACATACTGGCTTCTGAGCTGCCTACATATCCCTAATTTTACAGGAATCAGGTCGTATGTAGTTCCGGATTCATCGGTGAAGTATGCCGGTGAAGTCATTGCAAGAACGGACGCAACATCTAAGGCTGGGCGAATGAACGGTTTGCGGGATATCAGGTTTGGATATGGTCGAGAGAACTGGAGAGGGATCGCTCCTGCTAGGATAGCCGTTAATTGTCGAGTTACCTGCAAATAAAGGCAATACAAGTGTATATTGTGCATAAATCTAAACATGATGCAAGTTCTCGTTGGACTATTAGAATTGTCTTTGGACAGTTAGGGATGACGTCCTTAGACCATGATGTCCATGGCCATGAATTGTTTAATGAGAGATTCGCAGGCCATGAAATGGCATTCTCGGGCCATGATGATGGTGCCTCTGAACTATGACGCCTTTGAATAATGATATGCAAGTTTGAGAGAGATCCTCAGGCCATGACATGGTGTCTTCCGGCTATGAGGATGGTGTCATTAGACTATGACGCCTTTGGACAAGTTGGCGATATTTCAGCCCATGAAAATGCAATAACATGACATCGACAAGACAAAGCTTAGTCTTGCGAGTTGAAGGGCAGAGCTTAGCCCGAAAGAGAGGCAAAGTAAAAAATGCTGGAGAGACAATGCTTAGTCTCGGTGAAAAGTAAATTAGAGGCAGATCTTAGCCTCATGCAAGTATGGAGACAGAGCTTAGTCGCATGAAAAGGAAGGCAGAGATTAGCCTTATGCAGATGGAGGCAGAGCTTAGCCTCATGCAAAATATGGGACAAAGCTTAGTCCCATGACGGATGAAGAGAGAGCCTAGCCTTATTCAAATGAAGGCATAGATTAGCCTTATGCAAATGGAGGTAGAGCTTAACCTCATGCAGATAGGAAGTCAACGGTTAGCCTTATGCAGAATGAAGGCAGAAATTAGCCTTATACAAATGGAGGTAGAGCTTAACCTCGTGCAGAATGTGGGTCGGAGCTTAGTCCCATGTAGGATAAAGGTAGATCTTAGTCTTATGCAAATGAAGGCAGAGATTAGCCTTATGCCGAGGAAGGAAGAGATTAGCCTTATGCAAATGGAGGTAGAGCTTAACCTCATGCAGATAGGAAGGCAGCGCTTAGCCTTATGCAGAATGAAGGCAGAGATTAGCCTTATGAAAATGGAGGTAGAGCTTAACCTAGTGCAAAATGTGGGACAGAGCTTAGCCCCATGCAAGATGAAGGCAGATATTAGCCTTATGCAAAGGAAGGAAGATATTAGCCTTATGAAAAATGAAGGCAGAACTTAGCCTTATGCAGAATATTAAACAGTAAATGACAGTAGAATTTCTTTGCTGGCAGTAGACTTTTGTGAATATTGTGAGCATTGTGACTACTGGGCATTGTTTGTTTCTTTGTTCCTACATCCAAAGAAATATCATGAGTTCTGTAGATGGGGAGGTTGGTTCGTATCCCCGTTGGCTTTGCTCGACTTGTCCTGCTTGGTCTGATGATCATGTTCATATCATCGGGGTAGTGTTTGCTAAACAGGGCTTATATTTTGAAAAAAAACATGCATGATTTTGTAAAGACATAATATAAAATATATTTCAAGAAATTTAGATGAACCGACGACCGTGACATGGTTCAAGACATTGCAACCTCTCATGCTACGAAATTTTGAGGGTCCTCCTCAAAATTCTGCCCCAGTTATATGGGTTGAAGACTCTGACTGTTGTGCTTGGTGCGATTGGCTGAACTTACTTCGGAATTTTGAGGGTCCTCCTCAAAATTCTGCCCCAGTTTCCAATTGCGGGGGAAAATGAAAGTTTTATTGAATTGTGATCGAACCTATAGGGCTGCCTACGTATCCCCTCTTAAACGGGAATCATGTCAGGCGTAGTTCAATTTACAGCATAGAAAGTTACACATAATATCATTTGACTGCATCTGAATTGATTGGCTTTGGCTAGACTTCTCCGTCCATCTATGCGAGTATAAGAGCTCCTCCTGTCAATACTCGGTGAACCATATACGGACCTTGCCAGTTGGGAGAGAATTTCCCTTTGGCTTTATCTTGATGTGGAAAGATCTTCTTCAACACCAGCTGCCCCAGTGTGGACTGTCTTGGCTTAACTCTTTTGTTGAAGGCTCTGGACATTCTATTCTGATAAAGTTGACCATGACATATTACATTCATTCTTTTCACGTCTATGAGGGCTAGTTGCTCATAACGACTTCTTACCCACTCTACATCGCTGAGCTCAGCTTCTTGCATGATCCTTAAGGAGGGAATCTCCACTTTGGCAGGAATAACAGCTTCCGTACCATAAACCAGGAAGAAAGGATTTTCCCCAATTGATGTACGGACAGTGGTGCGGTAACCCAGCAAAGCAAATGATAACTTCTCATGCCACTGTTTGTTCTTTTCTATCATCTTCCTCAATATCTTCTTGATGTTCTTGTTGGCGGCTTATACAGCTCCATTCATCTGCGATCTATAGGCTATGGAATACTTGTGCTTGATTTTGAATGTCTCACATATGGATTTCATCAGGTCACTGTTGAGATTGGAGCCATTGTCGGTGATGATTGACTCTGAAACTCCAAACCGACAAATGATATGATCGAGGACAAAGTTTGCCACGACTTTCTTAGTCACTGCTTTGTAAGATGCTGTTTCAACCCATTTAGTGAAACAATCAATTGCTACCAAGATGAACCTGTATCTGTTTGAGTCGGTAGGCTCGATTGGTCCAATGACGTCCATTCCCCAAGCGGCGAACGGCCACGATGAGCTTGTTGCATTGAGCTCGTTTGGGGGTACCTTTATCATATCTGCATGTACCTGACATCGGTAGCATTTCTGGGCATACTGAATGCAGTCCGTTTCAATGGTCATCCAGAAATAACTGTCTCTGAATATATTCTTGGCCAAGATAAAACCATTCATGTGTGGGCCACAGGTCCCAACGTGTATATCTTCAAGTAGTTTGGAGGCTTCCTTCGCATCAACACATCTCAATAATCCCAAATCGGGAGTTCTCCTATACAAGATTCCTCCACTGTGAAAGAAATGGTTGGACAATCTCCAAAGTGTGCATTTTTTAGTATGATTTGCAATCTCTGGGTACTCTCTCTTTGATAAATACTCTTTGATATCGTGGAACCATGGTTTTCTGTCTACTTCTTCTTCGACATGGGTACAGTATGTCGGCTGTCTATGGATTTTCACTGGAAAATGGTCAATGAAGTTCTTATCTGGATGTTGTATCATGGATGATAGAGTGGCCAGTGCATTGGCAAACTCATTCTGAACTCTGGGAACGTGCCAAAATTCCATCTTCGTGAACCTCTTTCTCAATTCCTGCACATGGTGCAGATACAGAAGTATCTTGGAATTCTTGGTAGCCCATTCTCCTTGTACTTGGTGTATAAGCAAATCTGAGTCACCAATTACCAGCAACTCCTGAATATTCATGTCAATGGCCATGTTGAGCCCTAGGATGCAGGCTTCATACTCTGCCATATTGTTAGTTTAGGGGAATTTGAGTTTTGCAGATACTGAATAATGTATGCCAGTTTCCGACTCCAAGACTGTTCCAATACCGACTCCTTTTAAATTGGTTGCTCCATCGAAGAACATTCTCCAACCGTCATAGAATTCTGCAATGTCTTCTCCTATGAACAACACATCCTCATCGGGAAAATACGTTTTCAGGGGTTCATATTCTCCGTCCACAGGGTTCTCGGCAAGATGGTCCGCCAATGCTTGTCCCTTGACTGCTTTTTGGGTCACATATACAATATCGAACTCACTCAGCAAGATTTGCCACTTAGCCAGCTTGCCATTGGGAATGGGATTCTAAAAGATATACTTCAAAGGATCCATCCTTGATATGAGATATATTATGTAGGCACAGAAGTAATGCCTCAGCTTCTGGGCCACCCAGGTTAGAGCATAGTAGGTATGTTCTAGTAGAGAATACCGTGCCTCGTACGGAGTGAACTTCTTACTCAAATAATAGATAGCATGTTCCTTTCTTCCTGTCTCGTCGTGAATCCCCATAACACAGCCAAAACCTCCATCTAATACTGCGAGGTAGAGTAGCAAGGGTCTACCTGGCTCAGGTGGTACCAAGACTGGCGGTGTTGACAAGTATTCCTTAATTTTGTCAAAGGCCTTTTGACAGGCCTTGGTCCATTTGGTTGCAGCATCTTGAAGATTAGTTCACATATAACCGTGGACTAGGCTATGAACCTGCTGAGTAGTTAAGGTGTCCCAGGAAACTCATCACATCTTTCTTGTTCTTTCGTGGTGGTAACTCTTGGATGGCTTTTACCTTTGACGGATCCAATTCTATCCCTCGGCAGCTGACGATAAACCCAAGCAATTTTCCGGCGGGAACCCCGAATGCACACTTCTCAGGGTTTAATTTCAAGTTGTATTTTCGCAACCTGTTGAAGAACTTCCTTAGATCTGCTATATGGTCGGCGGCTTTCATGGATTTGATAATGACTTCATCGACATGCACCTCGATCTCTTTGTGTATCATGTCGTGGAAGATAGTGGTCATAGATCTCATGTAAGTGGCCCTAGTATTCTTTAGGCCGAATGGCATCATCTTGTAGCAGTATACTCCCCATGGCGTGATGAAAGTCGTTTTCTCTGCATCTTCCTCGTCCATCCAAATATAAAGGTAACCAGCAAGGCAATCCACGAACGGCTGAAGCTCGTGCTTGGCGCAATTGTGAATTAGAATGTGTATGTTTGGAAGGGGAAAATCATTCTTCGGACTGGCACGATTGAGATCCCGGTAGTCGACACAAAATCTAACATTTCAACCCTTATTAGGAACTGGCACGATGTTGGCTAACCATGTCGGATATTCAACTACCCTGAGAACCTTGGCGTTGATTTGCTTCGTAACTTCCTCTTTGATTTTCAGACTCATGTCAGGCTTGAACTTTCTGAGCTTCTATTTTACCGACTGGCACATTGGAGTGGTTGGCAGCTTGTGAGCCACAATGAATGTACTTAGACTAGTCATGTCATCATACGACCATGCAAATATGTCTTCACACTCTTTCAAGAGCTGTGTGTATTCCTCTTTCTCTGACGGCGACAAATGGATGCCGATACGAGTTTCTTTGACATTTTCTGAATCTCCCAGGTTGAAGACCTCAGTCTTGTCCAGATTGGACTTAGCTCTGTTCTCAAAATCCTCAACTTCTCTTATAATTTCATCAGGTATATCATCCTCTTCTTCTGAATTGATTTCCTTTTGTTGTGTTGTCTAGTTGCATGTCACAGTCATTGGTTCATCAAGACAAGTAATAGTAATGCTGTATAGATAAAGTATGAGAGAAAAAAAGATAAAAATAAATATTGATTCATAAAAACGTAAAAGCGCTTTTGATAACTTAAACAAATGTTTTAGAACATTAGAGATCTTATTGCAAAAAATGGAAATGCAAAAAGGAAATCATTTAGTAAATAAAAATAGACAGTGCTTGTTCAGCCTTGCTACCCCGGGACTCATCGGGCACTGGCTGTTATGATAGTCCAGTTTATGAGGAATGATCCTTCGCCCACAACTTGTACGGAAGGGCCTTCCTCCTCTTCTAGGAATAGATTCTTCAAAGCTGCCATTGCTTCTTCTTCCTCTGACCCCCATATGATATCGGTCTGCCGAAAGGTCTGCTCAGATGCGGTATAGGTTGTTCCAATGGGTAGTAGGGACCACGCCATGGTGGCGACCAGTTCTTGTACTCTTGCGAAGTGTATTTGTATCCCAACCCAAAAGTGGTGCCATGGCGCTTGAGATGTATTGGCTTGGAGATCCCTTGAACATTTTTGCCGAGTCCTCTGCCAGGCTCGTACCCACTCCAGTTCAGTATGCTTTCGATCTTACTATCCCACCACTTTTCTTTGTCTATTGCGTTGACCCGCTCGATATGGTGGTAGGTTTCTCCACCCAGCCTTCTTCTACCTTCAACCACCGGGATGGTCTGGCGGCTATAGATAGGGTTGCTTCCATCTCCATGGAAGATTACTTCTTGGTGATTCCATTCAAATTTCACTGCCTGATGTAATGTTGACACCATGGCCCCAGCTGCATGTATCCACGGTCGTCCTAATAATAGGTTGTAGGACGCCGATATGTCTATCACCTGAAACTCAACCTCGAACCATGTAGGTCTCATATGCAGGCAAAGACTGATTTCGCCAATGGTAGACCTTTGAGAACCGTCAAAAGCTTTTAAATTCATAAACCCTTCTCTTACTTAGTACAATCCTTTGCCCGATTTCTTGAGTGTCGCCAATGGACAGATTATGAGGTGCAGTGCTTTGTTGTGACTTAACCCTTCAGGCGGCAACTCATCCTCGTGGAAAGTGATCTTATGACTCTCCAGCACTTGACCTACCATATTGGCCATTTCCCCACTAGTGATGTTATTTGGCACATATGCTTCGTTCAGTACTTTCATCAAAGCATTCCGGTGTGCTTCCGAATTCTGCAGTAATGACAGGATGGATATTTGGGCTGGAGTTTTGTTCAACTGATCGATGACCGAGTATTCTTTGGCTTGTACCTTCCTCCAAAGATCATCTGGGCCTGTCTCAATGATGGGTGGTCTGTTTGAAGCATGTTTGCTGGATTCTGCCAAGTGTTCAGGCGTATAGACCCTGCCGATCCTTGTCATCCCCTGCGCAGCAACATCTTCCTCTATCTTGACTTTACCTTTCCTCCTTGCCTCAGCTACATAGTCCCACGGTATATCGTTAGTGTAGAAAGGCGGTGTGGTTGAAACCGTCACTATGATTGGTGCAACTACTTTCACTTCACATGGAACACGTGCCTTAACAGGCGGCATAACTTCAACTTTGAATGGCACAGGTGAGTCTGCAGGTGGTGCCGTTTCAAACTCGAATGGGACTGACGCAGTTACCTCAACATCTTTGGATGGTTGAATCTGGACTATGATAGGATTAATAGTGACTGCTGGCTTTTTTGGGTCATCACCTTCAATGATCAACCCGATCGATCCCTCTGGGTCCCAATCTTCTTCTATCTCTATCATATTGACACCCTATGGTCTGGGAGCGGATTGTTGCGAACATGGGAGCATCCTCCTTTGCTTGGATGACTTTGTTATCAATCATAGACTGGATCTTATCTTTCAATGAGCGACATTCATCAATTATATGCCCCTTCATGCTGGAATTGTATGCACAAGTCTTATTTGGATTGACCCATTGGGATAGATTTTCAGGGGTTACAGCAGGGATATGAGTGACATAACCAGTCTCTTAATCTTTCATACAGCTGGTCGATAGGTTCAGCAATGGCAGTGTATTGTTTAGGAGGCCTGCAATCAAAGTTGGGTCGAGTTCTCGGGAACTTTTGGCGAACAAGGGGTGATTGGAAGTGAGATGGTTGAGAGTTGTAAGTATGATAAACAGGAGCTGGTTGGGAATATCTGGGGGAAGTAGGCTGATATGTAGGTGGTGGAGATTGTTGATATGTGGGTGGAGATACTAACTGATAGGTGGGCGGGGGTGCTTGGTGGGTGAGTGGAGAGTTTCGATAGGTCAATGAGGATTTAGGCCCCTATGCAACCATTACGGCCCTCCACATCTCTCTTCTTCGCAATGCCACCAGGCTGCAGGGCCTTGTTCGTAGCTTGTAATGCTTCAAAATTGGTAACCATTCCACTTTTAATCCCTTCTTCGATTCTCTCACCTAATTTGATGATGTCATAGAATTTGTGGTTTTCAATCACCATCAGCCGCTCATAATACTGTGGGTCTTGTGCTTGAACAAAGAATTTATTCATTTTTTCTTTGTCTAGGGAAGGCCTGACCTTAGCTGCTTCAGATCTCCAGCGAGTAGCATACTCGCGAAAAGTTTCGGTGGGCTTCTTATTAAGATTTTGAATATAGAACACGTCTTGAGCGTTCTCTGTATTGAACCTGAACCGGTCCATGAAGTCTGATGCCATGTTAACCCAGTTTGACCACTTCTTAGGGTCTTGGCTGATGTACCAAGACAGAGCATCCCCTGTGAGGCTCCTCATAAATAACTTCATGTGAATCTTATCATCTCTTCCCACTCCCACCAATTTATCGCAATAAGTCCTCGGATGGACCTTGGGATCACCTGTACCATTGAACATCTCGAACATAAGAGGTTTGTATCCCTTCGGTAGTTCAACATCAGGCTGTATGCAGAGATATTCATAGTTCAATCCTTCAACTTCCTTACTTCCTTCAACGCCCTGAATTCGACTGGTTAGTTTGTTGAGTTCCTCGGCCAAATTCTTAATGAGCATATCCTTCTCACTAGATTCAGGTGTGTAAGAAATGGGTTGGGTGGAGTGTGGTAGAGTCTCCACGTATATAGGGTTGTTCTGATGGCCTGGCGCCTGGGTGTAGAGGTGGTCATTTGTGGAGTTTTGTGGTTCGGGGATGATCAACGGGGTATTTCTCGGAGTGTGGTAAGTGTTGTGTTGGTGTTGTGGTGGAATAGTTTGATTTTCCGGTGGAGTTGTATGATGGTGAGTTGCGGGAGGGTTTTTTTTGGTTGGGGTGTTCTGAGGAGGTATGGGATTTTGAGTGCTTGGATGATTGACATCTGGAACACTAAGTGAGAATGATAGATTTGCCAAATTTCGGACATGCTCAAGATCCCCTTGGAGCTTCAACAACCTTTGCTCGAGTTGTGACATAGTATTATTCTGAACCTGAGTAACTTGACTGTCAGGAGCCTCTGTTCGTTCAACCAGCATTGTGTTTTCTTTTCTGATGTTACTTGAATCTTCCATTTTGCCTTTGCCCTTGCCTTTAGGTGGACTATGAGGAGGAGAAGGTGGATGGCCCCTGGATTTTGTGTGGTATGCACGAACCAACCTTTGGGGAGGGGAATAATCAAAGGAAATAAAATAAAGTGAAAACAAAAAAAGGTAGCCAAGTTAGTGAGGATCACGAGAAACTATTGCAGTATTTAAGCACATAGTGTAGGAATATAAATGTGTGTCCTAATTTGGGAGCCCCGTTGTGCCCGAGGTGGCCTAGCGACAAGTTGATTTGGAGAACTTAGATGCCAAAATGCCTCATTTCATTAAATATAAATAGTCGAATCCAAAATGACATTAAAATAATAAGCATGAAATAAAGTCACTAATGGCCATTGACCTTATTACATTGATAAAAACCGAAAAAGGAAATCCTATCCTACTGGGTCATCTTTGATTCCATCAAACAGATTCCCTAGCTCACGCAGTCCCAGCAGCAGGTATGCTCTGTCTAGGTGTCCTCCTTCATTTCCCTCAGCTTTCTGACAGTCTTCGACCCTCTTGATGATTTTACCTTCCAGCTCTACTATGCCTCACTCCAAGTATTCCAGCTTCTTGTTAGAACGAATAGCCATGTCCCTCCATTCTTCAATCAACCTTTTGTTTGCTTCATGTGTCTCCCGGTGTTCATTTTGGGAATCATGAATCCTTTTGAGCAGCCGGTTGTACTTTACATGAGTCTCGGCATTTTTGTCTATGATTCTGTGACCTCGGCTAATTCCTGTCCTCGCCGTCCCATGAAGGTCGTCTTCCAACCATGACGGATAAAGAGGTGCACACCCAGCGCGATATCTATCTGGTTCAATAGTATCCTTTTCCAGAATGATTTTGCAGTGCCACATGTGTTGGGCTTGGCACTTGTAGGGAATATCATCATCCTGGAAGTCAGCTCGGAAATGGCTCATCTTGTCAACCCTTGGCACGACTTGCTTTTTGCCTGCTTGTCTCATGACTCGTAGAGGAACGTAAGGATATATTCCTCTCAGCCCGATTAGCACCAAGTGTGGTGCATCCCTAGACCTGACAATTAATTCATCTGTTGGGAGCCACTCCAACATCCATTGTATATGCTCCTCAGTTAAGTTATCAAAGAATTCTACCCACTCCTTGGCAGTCTCTGGCTGAGCAAACCTGTCGGGAATATATGTCATCCGCTTGGGGTGATGGAAATCAATGTGATCGTTCCAAGCCCTTCACGGAAATTCTTGGTGGTATTGGCCCTTTTGGAGATGTTCTAAGAGCCACAGTTGTAGTAATAGGTTGCAACCTTCGAAGTGCTTAGATCCTTCTTGACAGCGTTCTAAGGCTCGGTAAATGTCCGAGATGATCACAGGGACGATGCTGAAAGCTTTCCCGTCAATTCCCTCCATCAAAGTCTTGGTTACCATAGCTAACCTAGTGTGAATCCTATCATTCTTTGTTGGAAACACGATCAAACCCAGAAAGCAAACAATGAAGACAAATACCATACAGTGAATATGTCCCAAAGATGTAATGGAAAATTCCTCATGGTGAGTACGGTACGATTTGTTGTGACCGTACCTTTCATATAAGTACTCAAAAGGTATGTATGACTGTTTCAAACATTCTAAATTGGCGTTCTTCTTCAGACCCATCATTTTCAGAAAGCCTTTGCCTGTGCAGTTCTCAGGCACCAATAACCTAGGGGTTTCCCAGACTAACGCAGCTAGTCCTCCTATCTCTTCTAGCAGTGGTGTCATCTCAATGTTCCCAAAATGGAAGACGGCTCTTTTGCTATCCCAAAATAAGGTGGAATCCTCGATCAACATGTCGTTGGGTTAGATGTATAGGAGAGACGGTAAATTACCCAGGTATTTCTGGACATGTTTCTTATCGTTGGAGTGAAGATCTTCCCACCAGTTCAGGAGCTTTGGGTGGATATTGCTGACCATGCCAAATCTAGGGACTTCGTGCCTCATATTTCTGCAAGACAAACATTGTTAGGCCCTTACCCCCACCAGACTCGGCTATTTATACATTTATGATTAGCATACAAGCATTTAGTTCCCCAAATAAATGCACAGAATGTGATTATGTCCGTTGGGATTATGAAAACCCGGTGGACTTTGGACAAGGCTGTCTTAAAGGGTTATTGTGCGGACAACACATTAACCTAGATAGGTTTTACCATGATGCATGTACAATATAATAGAGTAAGGTTTCTATGGGGTTTTAGACTGGTACCCTTGAGCGGACAACTCAAGGGGGAAAGCACGGAACTGTCGACTGCACCGCTGATCAACTAGTTTTAAAATATAGGAAGAACGCAACCACTCACCAAGTGTTGCTATAGCATTTGTATTGGCACGAGTGGAGTATGATGTTGATCATGATTATGCAACAATAAATAAGTAAAAAAGGCACATAGTCATGTATTTGCACGTTATAAAAACGGTAAATACAACAATTATGATTTTAAAAAAATGATTGCAATGGGAAACATGTAAATTTTGCTTTTGGGAAGGAATAAATACTTGAAAGAAATAAACAATTAATTGCACAAAAGGGGAAAGGGAAAAGGTACAAATTCACAAAGCAGTTTGAAAAGGTAAAAGCCTAAAAATCCCCAGCAGAGTCGCCATGCTGTCGCGCCCCCTTTTTCCTTCTCCTTTTGGATCGGTCAGGGTTTTGACATTATTGGGACAACTCGTTTCCTTTCGGGAAAGGGGTATGTAAAGAGTTGAAGAGTCGCCACCTAACGAATTAAGGTGCGTTAGGGCACTTACTAAGGGTAATTTACAAACACAGATTGGATAACCAGAGATAGGATAAGGGCTTGAAATTAATTCAAGGGGAAGGTGTTAGGCACCCCTCAAAGTCCACAATTGTGGTCGGCCAAACAAGCTTTGTAAATTTGAACAAGTAGCAAATAAACAATTAAGCATAAACAAATAAAGGGTTCTGGGAAAGATATGCTATCTAAGCACACATGTGTGCTAAATTTTAAAAGATTCAAGTTCTAAGCATACGTGTGAAAGGTTTTGAAAGATTTGTGATCTAAACACGCATGTGTAAAGGATAGGGGAGTCCTAGGTTGTTTATCCTATAGGAGCATATCAGTACAATGCCCGATAATCACTCATCATAAAGGGGCTACACTAGCGCACCGGTCATCATATCCATATCTACCCTTTTCCACCCCTTATCGGTTATTATGCGAGTTTTATTTAACGATCGTTATGCGTGCTGTTACCCGTCCATTCTTAATGGCCCTAGAGGAAATTAGGACCTCTACTTAAAGGCAGTTCTAGATAGACCCCTAAGGTTAAAAGGAGAAAATGCTAGGCGACATGCAAGAACAAATAGGACTTTAGCAGATAAAGGCAGAAAAGAATCAATTAGAGGTTCTGGTTTACCTCCACAGATAATGCATGAAATTAGCACAACTCAAACACAAACAAGGGCAGTATTATTAAACAGGATCCTAAGACATGATGTCTAAGCGAATATCTGAAGACAGAAGATATGCAATTTTATTTTGTAAACTCAGAAGCAGGGGGCCCTAATCAATTTGCCTACTGATTTTAAGTCTGTTAAGAATTTAAGCAAATGTCACAAAAGAAACAGTTTATAGTTGTATTGAGGTCGATTACCTAAGGGTTTCCTAGGCGTGGGGGTAATGCACAATAGTTACCAAAATTGTTAAAGAAATTGTTTAGAGGTTGTTTTGCCTAAAGCATGTTGTTCTAAGTGTTGCAAAGATACAGGGATTATGACCAGTCTTGCATAACACAGGATAATCTTAGGTGAGACTATCTTATGTCCTTTTTCATGCATCAGTAGTTTAACTAGGTGTGACTGAGCGAGTATGAACGAAATCCTAAACAGGGTATATAGTATGCATATATAAAATGCAGAATGATTTATATGAAGAATTCCTAAAGCAGGATTTCTGAATGCACAACATGGTTTCAAGATATGCAGAATTCCAAAAGCATGATTTCTAGATATGCAGGAGCAACATTTTATGTTAATGTTGTTATTCAGCCTAGAACCAGGATTTCTATTTGATAAATAGGGCCAAATGAGATGCTGAAGCAGTAAACCTAAGAACATGATATCTATGACATGCTTGGAACGTATTGGGCCCTAAGCATGGATCTAATGCACACATAGAAAATGTAAACCGAAGGCATGATTTCTACCCATTGATATAGATAACATATATAACTACCCTCCCCTTTTCACTATCCATCCCCAATATTCATTTACAATAATTATTACAAACCAATATTGAATGAATTACGTAAATGGATAAAGGAAAATAAGAAGTAACACTATAGGGAGCCTGAAAATAGGCCCAGATTTCCAGAACTTCAAATGCCCAAATTGTTTCATTGCCTTTCTTATATCCGGGTGTGTCAGAGTTCCCTAAAGACCTCAAGGGATCCCGGGCAGTGCTCACACCTAGATTTCACAACCATAATTGAGTAAGTGCGGTGTGGAAGAGCTAGCTCCAATGCATCAGAGTTCAGAGGGATCTCATAGGGATCCCTAAGCAGTCACACATTGGAAGGGCATAACTTAAAGACCTAAGAGTAGAGTGAGAGTGCTTGACATAGTTTTGAAAAGGTTTTAGTAGGAAAAGAGTTTGAAAAGAGGCTTGTTGAAATAACTTTGAAAAATAAGAGAGTTGTTTAGTAAAAAGCCTTTTGAAAACAGTTGTGGAATCACATAAACAACAGACCAAACATGGAACCAAAACAGGTTCAGCAATACTCAAAGAACAACCTTCACACAGGGTAATGGGGATTGGGGACAAATATAGCATGTAGGGCAAATACATAACAGGCAGAGATCCTTTGCACTTGGTATAGGTAGTAAGATATAGATTCAGGGGTGTCAATTAGAACACAATTGTAGAATCGGAGTGCTTTAGGGGGTTCATGAGGGTTGGGAGATAGTCTACTAAACATGATCGAGCATAACATTAAGATAACTTAGGACAATATCCCACTAGGTGCATACCAGAACTAGGAAGCAGTACACAAACATAAATAGGGTAAAGCCAGATAAGAGCATGCTGACCCTAAAGAGATAATACATAACTAACATAAAGAGGTTAATTACATGTTGAACAACAGAACCAGAGATAGAAACAAATAAGGAACATGATGAATTGAAGGAGCAAAAGAAACATACTATTTTTGACACTTAAATTGAATCAGGACATACCAGTAGAGAGACAGTAAATACAAAGTGAAGAGCAAGAGGGTGTAGTAGTCAGCCTTGGCTTACAGCTGGCTGACTTAGAACAATAGTAAGTAACCAAAGAAAAGAGAGAGAGAGAGAGCAGAAGAGAGTTTTTGTGTGAGAGATAATTAGAACCAATGTGTTCGTCTTTGTGTTAATGAGAGAACATGTATATATAGTTTGAAACTATGTAGAATAATAATCTAAGAATCAAAGTCAAGCAGTAATTATGGAACGAGGTATTAAATAGTATAAAATCAGTGTAAGAACCCCATTTAATTAAGGAGTTAACTTCAAACGGTAATAGCCAGACGACAAATAAGGAAGGAAATCATATAAGGTTGAATATAACAAATAAGGGAATGATTCAACATAGTGCAAGTATAGTCATGTAATCAAGGCTAGGTACATAATATTCTAATTAAGGAAAAACACATATGAATCAATTGACAGCATAATCGACCATGAAATAAGGCAAGAAATTATCTTATAGGTCAGAAATCAGTAGAGAATATCACAAGAGATTAGTGAAAGGTACCAATTACAGGAAATTAGGGATTCAAACAGGAGTAGTACTGATTAAGGGGAATCAACACAAATATCACGGAATAAACACATAATAGGCAAGGAAAAGGCAAGAAACAGAACCCTAATAGGCACATTAAAGTAAAAATTACATAGAATCAGGGATTCAAACTAGAACATAGTACAGATGAACAGAAACTTATGAGAATAAGCGAGATGAATACAGCATATGCAATAAGAAGCAACAATCGGAAACCCTAATAAGCCAAATACGGTAAAAGTCACAAAAGCACATTACGTTCATGAGAAATAAGCACACATACGGATTAAACGAGCAAATCATCAAAGACATACTCAGAATTCAAGATTAAAACCAAGAATTAGGGTTTTCAAAATAATAAATCAGACAAAAGGGGAAAAACTTAAATAAATGTTTAAACATAGTGGAAATCATAGAATAACATGGAAAATCAGAAGAAGAATCGTTTTTTTTAAAAGGGGTTAAAAAGCCCTAGTTTGAAGACGAAGAGGCATTTTTTGAAAAATCGAAAAGATCTTTAAGAAAACAGTAAAGATAAATCGAATATACTCAGATCTGTTACAAATCTAAGAAGTCAAGAGCTAAAATTAGGGTTTCAGAGAGAGATAACCCAGAGATGGAGAGAAGCAGACATAGAAACCATTGGTTTTAGCCGGAGATAGAATGATCTTACTCGGACGTCCAAGAATGGCCTGAGAACGGCATGAAAGGCCATGGGTGTGATTTGAACCTCCCCTGGTTCTCTTGAGGACCTTAGGGTAGCAATAATCTGGTATGTGATGGAGCCATGGAGGCTAGGGATGGTAGTGGAGCCTCCATTGTTACCGGCGAGCCAACGGTCGATGGGAGGAGCTTAGGTTTAGTAGAGAGTACTTGAGATATGAGAGGAGAGTGTAACGGCGGAGAAGAAGAGAGAATGAGAGAGTGGGAATGAGGGTTTGGGGGGGGGGGGGGGGGTTTTTGG